>RJWT010005409.1:0-31056 GCA_004365215.1 Cuniculus paca | reverse complement strand
GGGATTGGGATTATAGGCATGCATCACTGTGACCCCCTGACATTTCTCTTTCACATGTCTCATTTTTAAAATGAGCTGTCTTTTTCTTAGAAATTTGAGGATAACTTTTATGTATTAAAAAATCCCTTTAAATATATGTTGCAAAGACATACTTATTTGTCATCAGTTTTATTTATTCATGGGTGTTTTATCTGTGTAGATTTTCACTTTTTGTGTAGATAAATTTAATAAACTTTTTTTTAAAAAGAAAAGGCAACTCAACAGTGGTGAAACAAAAAAATTAAAATTTTGTGGTGCATGAATTTATCCAATTCAACAGTGGTGAAACAAACTGTTAAAAATGATGGCATATTTTTAATTTTGGAAAGTACAAAAAATATAGACAAGTATAAAGAATAATTTAAATAATTCTAAGAAATAAAAGTTGAGCATATCTGCTTCAGGATTTTAGACCTTTAATAAAATAAAAAGTAAAGAATGATTGATCCACTTGTCACTCCACCCAGGCTGATCCATCTTCCCTAACATGTGATCTTTGCAGTGGATTTTGTATGATCCTAGGTGGTTGCTTAAAAATTTTACTTAGAATATATATAACTATAAAAGTATCTAGTGTTGCTTTGTTTGGACTTAACAATTCACAAATGGTATCATAGCTATTTAAAGTTAGCATCATTTAGAGATGTGTCTATGTCAACACATAAATATACAGTTTATTTTAAAAATATACATATTAATGGACATTTAGCTTTTTCCTGATTGTGAAAACAGTGATGTGATAAACTTTGGCAAGTCCCTAAGTATTTCTCAGGCTTAGAGTTGCACGTGAAATTTCTGGCGGGTAGGATACATATACTCTTGGTTCTCTTGAGCACTGATAACTTTGTTTTCCTTAATGGTGGTGCCATCTGTATTCCTGCCAGAGAGTTGGGTGATATTCAGCTTCCTAATCGCCTGTCAGCACTTGATAGTGTCATATGTACATTTTGGCTGTGGAAGATGTATTATTTCTCATTTGGGTTGAATTTTCATTTCCTGCAATATTAATGAAACAGCAAATTTTCTTGTTTTTAACTGATTTTTTTATGTTCTTCATTTGTGAAGAACTTGTTTAAATATTTTGTACATTCATTTATTGACTTATTTGTCTTTTTCTTATTGATTCATAGATCTTTACATAGGCTGGCTCTCAATCTCTTTGTATATTTAATCTACCAACTTTTGTCTTCCTGGCTTCTGAATTTATGAGACTTCCCTAACCCCATAATATAAAAATATCTGTCTGATTATTGTTATATTTTAAAATATTCAAATCTTAAATATTAGGAATTAAATTCAATGAATGGTACAGGAATTATCTAAGTGCTTTTTCTTTAAATGAACAGCCAGTTTTTCCCAATTGTATTTATTGAAGACTGAGTGTATTTTTTACACTGATTTGAAATGCCACTTTGTAATATACAAATAAGCATATGCCACATGTACCACTTTGTTCTTTGATATATTTGACTCTCCTGGCATGATACTACTGCATTTCACTGACTAATGCTTTAGATGTATTTTGTCAACGGATCAGATAATCTTCTGTTAATATAATTGTTTTTATATGTTTCTTGTCTAGTCTTATTCTTTTAATCCTCCAAATAAATCTAAGGGCCAAGCTTCCCTCCTGTCCTGCTAAAGTTTTGGATGAAATTGAATTTCATAATCCTTTGATCACTGAGTCATTTCATTATTTTGGAAACAGAAAAAAGTATTATATCCTTTTATATTTTGGTGCTAATAATAGGAACATAATATGGAGGGTTGGCTATTTGGGCAGAATATACTGGCTGCATTTGTCTCCTGCTGACTTGGAGCATTTACTGAGGGTGTGAGCAGTAGAAAGCAGAAGAGAAGGTTCTAGCACTGTCAGAGCGGAGGAAGGACATAGCTTGTGGGTGATGTTTTCATTTGCTTTCTTCTGTGTTTCTCCTGAATGATAAGAAAGGAAAGATCTGATAATTTGTGCTGTGACTTTGATTCCTTCAGACTGGAGCAGTTCTTTACATTCAGGACTTGGGGCATAGTTACATTTCATCTCGTGAATATGGTCATTGTGAATAAATCCTTATTTCTTCTGAGTCAGGAATTCATGTTGGGTATCTCTGCATCTTCTGGCTTCTGTTCTCTATGAATGGTGCTTTCCCTCTCCAGATTCACAGTCATCTCTGGCAAATTCTCTTTCATGGATTTCCCTTTGGTGATGAGTCTTTCTGAGTGCCTTTGCCTTGGGGCCAAACTTATCCCAAAGATGCTTTTGCTTCAAGATGGCTTACATAAAATTCTGGGCTTCCTGCAAACGCCTCCTCAGGCCTCTGCAAACAGCAAATGGCTCTCTTTCTCCTTTCTGCCTATGGCTATACTTCAGTATTTCTCAGCTGACAAGGCTGACTGTCTAGGAAATTACTAGGCTTAGATTGAATGGTGAGATTGGGGGGATAAAAGAAGATGTTTAACTCATGTTTGAGGAAACCAGCATACCCACATCCTGTGTGTCATTAGGCAACTTGGTGGGCTTTTCTCCTTTTCTGCTTAGCAGACTTTGCTGTGAGTCTGGTAAAATGCAGGGATTTGACCACCAGGAAAATATATGTGCACTCATCTTTCATGCCAGGACTGACCCCCAAAGATACCAAAATCCACAGATGCTCAAGTCTTTTATATAAAATGGTATAGTATATGCTACATCGTTATCAAATGACGTATAATACCTAAAATGATGTAAATTCTATGTGAATATTTGTTCCAGGTGGATCAGAGGTCAGGGAGCCTCTAGGTCATTGGTGGCGAACTTATGGCATATGTACCATGTTTGTTACCACTGAAAACTCTGAAAGGTTTGCCATCACTGCTCTAGGTCATGCATGCAGGATAGGTGGCAGAGAAGGTGTGGATGTGGGTGGTAGATGAGTGTATGTACGTATGTGTGTGTGTGCATGTGTATCAGGGCAAACTTACCAAGCATCAAGATGAGAGCATCTTCTGATTCCTGCATCTATTTGACTGGATGGACAAGGTATACCTATGTGCAAGGCACTGTGACCCTTCTCTAGCACAGGACAAGGCAGGCACAGGAGAGGCAGCAGTGCTAGCTACTGTTCTTGGAAGGCAGTAAGACTATAGAAGAGAAAAATACCTTTGGCTTAGGAGAATCTGAAAGGCTTCCTGGAGGAGGAATGAGAGAATGTAGAATGATTCCAAGAATGTGAAGCCATGAGAGAATGTCACCTAGTTTGCCTGTGATCTAAAGGTATGATTCACTCTCTTTGGCTGTTTGGGGGCTGGGTGGACATAGTGGTTCCAGAAGCACCAGTGTGAGCTCAACAAGGAAACTCCAGCAGAACTCCAGGCTCAGGATCCAGACCCATCTCTTGAGTTCCTGGAAGGAATAGCTGTTAAGCTGTATTGTGAAGGGAATAATAAAAAGGAAAATGTCTGTATGAGTTCACTATAGATACAATTTTTCCCCAAACATTTTTGATATGTGGTTTATTGAATTCTCAATCACACTACATCACTGAATTGCTTAGGCTGGTCTTGATCTTAGGATACTGCTCAGCTCTTCAGAGTGCTAGGACTATAGGTGTGTACTATCACACTTGGCTGAGGAGGAAGTATTTTTGAGGCCTGGAAGGTGCCAAGCCTTCTGGTAAGGATTTTTCTGCATATTTTTTTTCCTCCTGGCAGTCCCATGCAGTATGCACCAACATGTCCCCCAATTTCCAATCTGAAACCTTCTGTGGGGTCAAGCTACATGATCAAAGGAGAAGATCAGGTCTGTCTAGCTCCTGCATCCATGCTCTGACCTTGTATCTGTTGCCTTGTGTCTGTCTCACGTATCAGAAATGATGGTCCTTGTGTTGACAGATCATCCTTTGCTGAGTCATTTTTTTACTGTTACCCCTGCAGTATATTGGGTTTTCTAGGCCTTTCCAGCCCTCATCCCCATCCTCTGACTTTGACCAAAAAGGTGTCTGGTGGAGAAAGGGGTATCCTCAGGAGCCCTCCTTACCTCGTGGCTGTAGCTCTCTTGTCTTTTACAGTTGCCACTTTTAGGGACTACTTGGAGAGCTGACCACATGCAGGTCTGAACAGGAGATTTCAGGGATACTTGATGCAAACTAACAAGTGCACTTAAGAATAACTTGTGCTCAGACAGGGAAAAGGAGAAAAGAAGGAAAGGAAAAGAAAAAAGATATAAATTGTGTATATACATTTAAAATAGCTAAGATGATTATACTACTAATTCTATTAGTTCTTAGAACAAAACAGTTAACATTCATACAATTAGATCAATTTTGCATGTCTGTATTTGGTAATCTGAGTAACTCTTCTGAAGATAACTATACAAAATAACAACCTTTGTTATGTTCCTACCACCTTGTTTTGAAAGCCTATATTATTATTGTTTTGGGCTCTCTGTTATTGTCATTTGTCTCTTTTGTTTTTCTTGTGTTTGGCTTTGTTATTCTGTCTAACACAGAAAGGATAGATATACATTTATAGGTTTATACATGCCTAGAACTACTCCTAAGGAGTTTACAAGAGCAGATTTTATTATGTATGATGATATGAACAGCTACTTTGAAGAAAATGAGACATTATGGTAGCCATTGCTGATTTTCTATTGTCTGGTTTTGAAGACCTGTAATGCTTTCATTCTTTTGTTTTGATTGGTTTTATACTATTTTGTTTTGTTTGAATTTATTGTGTGTGAAAGCATGAACAACTATTTTGAAGAAACAAGAGACACTGTGGTAGCCACTGTTGATTTCTTGTTGTCTTGTTTTGAAGTCCTGTATTTCTTGCATTGTTCTGTTCTGATCTACTTTGTTCTGTTTTATTTGCTTTAAAATAAAATAAAAAAAGAGAATTACTTATGTTCTGACTTTGATTTTGCTGGAACTTGGGTTTATGTTTCTGTATCGTACTCTGCTAAAGTGGAGAAGTACTTTGGAAACCCACCATTGTGACTGTCCTGTGCTTTTTCTATGGTTATCATTGTCTGCCTTCTTTCACTCACTGAAGACTTCTGACTCCTCCATGTTGCATGCTGCCCATGAAAAGGCACAGGGAGAAATTGCAAACTGCAGCCAAACTTCCTTTTGATGAAACTTCAACTGTGATTCTCCAGACAACTCTTGAAACATTATCATGGAGAAATGGCTAAATCTGCTTAGTTTGCATGGTAATTTAATACCAGTATTTACTCTTCAATCAGTTTGAGATGAAGAGTAAGTGACTTGTCCTTAGCATAATGATGTATTTTTCTTGCCTTTCTAGGCTGCGCATTGTGGGCACTCTGCAGTGTCAGAGGATAAACAAGTGCCTCTTAACAGGAGTACAAATTTCAAAGGTGTTCCCAAATGACTTCCTCTGCTATGGGGCAGCACGGTCTGACCACGTATCTTCCCAGGTTGCCTCATACACCACCGTGAAACAAAGTTCTGGCCAATAAAATAGTGTTTCTCGAGCCTTCTAGAAGATTTGCTTTCAGGTACAAATAGGCAAATGTGTCTATCAATACCTCTTTCTTTTTCTTTCCTCACAAATGAGATGCCTGGAGCTGAAGAAGCTATTCTGTGTCTCTGAAAGAGAAGCCAACAGGCTCTCCAAGATTCTGACCCAAATAGGACTGACTGTACCACCAGTGATGGATGTACCTCCCTCAAGAGTGCTTGTTATACAAGGGGGAAAGATCTTGTTGCTTCATGCTGTTGTTGTTTTTCGTTGTTCATTTTTTGGATTTAATTTGAAATAAAACTTTCCTAAATAATATGTAAGTTAAAAGGTCTTTGGAGAAACGCAGCTAGTAAAACAGACTTTTTTATTTTTAGTTTTTAATTTAGGAAAGAAGAAAACTCAAAACCAAGGCCAAAGCCAAAGCTACATGGATAATTGGGTGAATTTAAATAATAACAGCACTGGGAATGATTAGACACCATGAGAAAAGTGAGAAATGATACTGCCAAGAGCCTGAGAGATGGGACCCGGACCCCGATCCTGGAGTTCTGCTGGAGTTTCCTTGTTGAGCTCACACTGGTGCCTCTGGTACCACTGTGCCCACCCAGCCTCCAAACAGCCAGAGTGAATCATACCTTTAGATCACAGGCAAACTAGGTGACATTCTCTCATGGCTTCACATTCTTGGAATCATCCTACATTCTCTCATTCCTCCTCCAGGAACCTTTTCAAATTTTCCTCAATAGAAGGCATTTACCTCTCTTCCACAATTTTATTGTCCCCCAAAGGCAGTACGGACACTGCTGCCTCTCCTATGCCTGCCTTGGACCTGTGCTAGGAAAAGCTCACAGTGCCTAACACTTAGGCATGCTCCGTTCGTCCTTTTAAATGGATGGAGGAATCACAAGATTCCTTCGTTATAATATTTGGTGGGTTTGCACCCCCCCATTCATCTATCACTCATCTCTGAATCTTCCCTACCACCTGTCCTGGGAGTGTGACCTGGTGGTTGCCTGACTTCTGGTTCATTCGGTAGAGCTCACACCCCTTTAGCCCCCAAGCCCTAGTCCCAGCTGTGGATTCTTCTTACCTGCTGCCTCTCTCATGGGGATAATTAGGAAGGAGGCATTCAGTCCTGCCCTGCGCCCACCACTCTCATGCCACTGGTCCAGCTGCCCGCTACTGATTAATGCTTCAGGCCAGCCCCTTGGTCTCCTGGCTGTTACTTACTACAGAAAGAGCCCAAGTAGCTCCTTTGGCTCTGTGGATATACCGAAGCACAGCAGGGCAGGATTGTCTGCTAGCTGTCTCCAAAACCAGCTCCAAAACAATGTTTTCTCAATATCACATTGCTTTCTCCTAAATTCTGTGGTCTTGCAGAGATAAGTAGGGCAAGTGATGAGTCCAGTCATGTTCCACAGAGGACAAGTGTATGGGCCAAGCCACTGGAGTCCATTTTATGTTGAACTTAAAAGTTAACTTAGTACAGCTGGCCCTTTATGTCTGAGGGTCCTATGATTGAAAATATTAGGAGAAAACAATTGAGTGTCTGTTGAACACATGTGCAGACATTTTTCTTGTTCTTACTCTCTAAACAATGGACTATAATAGCTGTTCATGTAGCATTCACACTGCATTATGGGTCATAAGGGGCTAATATGGAAGGACGTACATTTCTTATATGCAAATAGTTTGCCATTTTCTATGAGAGAGTCAAGCATCCCTGAGGTTTGTATACTCAGGTGTCCTAGCTGGCACAGATCCCCTGCCAATACAGATGGAATGAGTTTCATCACCTCCTTAGAAGAGGGCTATGGAGTGATTGGAGAGACAATCTGGAAAATGACAGCAGTTGCAGCCTAGAAGCCCTGCTTCTTCGGTGAACCCTCCCTTATCGTCCACCCATCCCCTTGCCTCCCTCTGTGCTAAGGTTTGTGCAGTGTGACCGTTGAATTCCGCCCCCCCCTCTCTGCCACATTCAGTCTAGAAGCTGAGTTTTGGAATGCCCACATTCCTCCTCCCACTGCTAGGCCTATGCCTCCAGAGCTGTCTGCCTAACCTTCCTCCAGAGCAATCGACCTTTCTGCTGTCACCCTCCTCGTGGCCTGAAGACATGGTTTTCCTAATAGAGCGTTTCATAGCAGCAAAGTGGTTGTCGATAAACCCTTCGGGTTGAGCACAGCCTGAGAGTCAAAGGCAATCCGTGCTCGTCATTGAGCACTGAATGGTTTGTCTCAAACTCAAGTGCAAGCCTCGCTCGGAGAGAAGATTATTATTACTGTTATTAAGTCTTCTCGTACTTCCTAGTGAACATCTTATTAGCAATTTGTGTAAGCATCTGCTCGCAGATCCAACTTCGCTACCACCCTGTTGACTCTAATCTTATAAATGTGTACGAAGTGAGTAAATTAAGCAGTGTGAACCCTGCTGGGGCCCTGACCCGGCAGTCTCGTGTGCAGGCCCTGGACTGCTGTACAGCATAATGATTGCATTACAATCTTGCGATATTATTCAAAATGACTTCAGATAAATGAATGATAAACTAGGGGTTATGCTGCCTGTATTACAGAGCTGATATAGTAGCTAATCAGTGTCCAAGTATATGTCATTTCATAAATTATAAACCCGAGTTTGATGTGAATTCCCAAAGAGGCTGGTTTGGAACATCATCTGGTATAAGGCCACAGGCTGAGCCTTGAATTCTGATAACAACAGCCCTTTTTGCTCTCATAATTTCTGTAAATTACTAATAGATATCTTTAAAGGCCTAGGGAATATGCTTTAATCCACTAACAGACTTTCTTCCTGGTAAATGATCAACGCTTTTCTCTTTCAAAGACTTTTCCATCCTCCGTATTCTACATCCATTTAGCAAGAAGATTTTCTTCTTCCTCAAGTTGGTGTGTGAGGAATAATAAAGATTGGGAAATTACAGTTGGGAGAAGAGGCACTGACTATCAAGTTCAGAATTCTCCAAGCTACTCTAAAGCCAAAAGCTAGGTGTTTGGGGCTGAGGACCCAGGCTTATTGATTATAATTTTCAGAGTAGGTACACACTGGTACAGGTCAGGCCTTCCCTGAAAGTCTGAGGAATGGCTCGCTGGCTGACTAGTGAACAAATGAATGAGTTTGTTATGAATGAATGAATGAATGACTTCATTGTTGAAAAATAAATGAGTGACTGTCATGGATGAATGAAGGAATGATTTTTGTCATGGATATATGAATGAATGAATTTGACATGGATAAATGAATGAGTGACTTAGTCATGGAAATGATGCTTCCAGTTATGGGGCTTCAGCTTGAGAAATTCACACTGAATAAGGAATTTGAAATAGTGCAGTGCCAGAGAGATAAGCAAGTCTCTACTACTCACTAGTTCATCTCCTGGTCCAAGTTACTTAATTCTCTGACCTTGATTTCTTTATCTGTAAAATGAGAATGCGTAATAGTCTCATACACTGATTAGAACTCACACGACATTGGGAAACTATTTGTCAATAGTTTCTATAGTTTATAAAGTTTAATAAACATTTGACAACTAAGTGCTATTGTTGTTTGTGCCATTGTTGTTGACTAGGGCAAGATATGCAGTTTTGGGTTTGTAATATTTGCTGAGGAGGCTGCAGTAGAGGTGGTTCACGGTAAGTTGTACTTCTTGTTCCAAGTTCTTGTCGTTAGATGTTTTTAGTATGTAATTATTGCCAAATTTTAGGAATGATGGTGACTTCTGTATGATGAATTTTAAGATAGTGTTGGGTATGGTGACATGGTCCAGGCAGAGCCATGCTACCTGGAGAAGCCTGGGAGCCTCTACATCAGAAGGTGTAGCTGCACAGGAGAGGTGCAGGATGAAGAGCCCTAGCATGGCTCACTGGCTCTGGCAATGCCACTCATGGACCAGAGTGAATCTTGTCATCTTTCTAAGCCTCTGCAGAATGGAGTTTGTGGGTAGATTACATTTGAAGTATTTTTCAGCTTCATGAGTTCTAAATATTTAAAAATAGGGTTTTATATTGACTCCCTCTTCAACGTTATACGTGATTTTTAGACTCATGCATTTATTTCCAAAGGATTCGAAAAGTACTAAACCAGCACTTCACCAGAACCTGAATTGTATTGCAGGACTAATATAAGGAATGAGGAAGGCAGGGAGCTTTGAAGATTGGAAGAGGACAAAGTGTTGGAGTCACAGGGCAGAGCCCACAGAAAAGACAAATAAAATGGGGAACGTTAAAAAGGTTTTGATTGAATTTGAGATATCAAACCAGGTGGGAGAAGAGATTCAACCATATTAAGTTCAAGGGAAGGAAGAGGAAAAAGAATGAAGAGAATTTGTCACATCCAAAGATGGCAATGACACGAGGAAGGGGATTGAATACTACAATTTTTTCTCTGTCTCTTCTAGAATCCCTCCTCGTGTCAGTGCGAATGACAGAATGTTGAGATGACCTGTATGCTATTTATTTAGTCATCAGGGACATAGATGGGCTTGCATGATACATTTTAATGCCATGTTAAGAGTTAATTTTATGGTATTTTTTAGTTTATGAGGGAAAAACTTATCACAGTTTATTGATAGACTCTGTCTGTGTCAGTTTCCCTGTTTTATCTGAAGAGTATCAGCTGAGAATGCTAACGAATGACCAAGGAGCCAGGTTCTGGCTCAGCACCCCTTCATCCCATCTGGGCCACCATCATTCCAACCCTCGTGCTGTCATATACGCCATCAATTCAGCTGTGATTCTAAGAGTATTAATAAATATTGATTCCAGATGAGAAGTCTGAAACATACCCAAAGTTTAATTAGTTTACCAAATATATTTTTGGAATGACTTGTTAAAACTCTCAAATGTAGTTTTTGGAACTCTAGAGATTCATTAATATCCAAGAAGTAAGATTATAAAAACAATAAAGGATAGCTGTTGAGAAAGATTATGATTTTAAATGAAGCCAGAGGAGAAAATTAGATCCTAGAATAATCAGCATCATCATTGGGAGTTTAACCAGGTTTAACCATTACTGAGCACTTGGCAACCTTAAATATTAAAATATTAAAATGCCATGGTTTCTAATGTCGAGGCCTTACATGGTATAAATGATTCTATTTGTTTAATTATGCTATTAAAAGGAATCAAGCAAGAAGTCTATCCACATTGAGACTGAGAATCAGTGTGACAAATTAGTATTTGTATTCCATAAATATTGTGTATCCCTGTAATATGATTTTTTACAAATTCAATATGCTAGACCACATGGTGCAGTCCATGGAATCAGAATTATGCTGTTTTGATTTCACTGTGGGGTCTGGTTCCAGCTCTCGCTTTGGCTGTGGCATCTGTACTTAGAGGGACTTCCCTGAGCAGCTCCCCACTGCAGGGACAGTTGGTTTGTGTTTATTTGTGGGCTGAAGCTAAGCAAAGTTAATTATGTTCACCAAAGATATTTTTCTCAAATTTTGATAAAGTCAAAATAGAAATTAAACTGGAATTCTGTAGCTGATGCCATTTATAGTAGTTTTTGCTAGCACAAATGTTATGATATTTTAAAAATGAAGAAAATTGGCCTTTCTCCCAGAAAGGCAATACTGGTAGAAATTGGCAGATCTGTCGAAGCATACATATGTAAAATAAAAGCAAGTGAAATGACAATCTCTTTCCTCCTTTCCCCAACACACACACACACACACACACACACACACACACACACACACACTGCCGTGGAATGCTTAGCAGTGCAACAAAGGTCTTGTCTTTGTGAAATCTCTAAAGTTCAATTTAACAGAATTTCTTAAGCCATCCTCAAAGCCGAATCTGGAATTCGCAAGTGCAGAGTTGAAATGTTTCCAAATGATCACAAAGATGTATAGTTGCTGGTTGTTTTACTAAATGTGCCAAGCTATGTGTGTGTATGTATGCACATATGTGCATGAATGATGCTTATTGTACTTTTAGTAATTCCCCAAACTGATTTTCCTAGCTCTTAATGCTAAGTTCACATAGCTTAAGTACTGTGAGAATTCAGATTGAGTTGGCAACCAATTTGAATGATTCAGGTAAACTTGAAATTTGCGAAGAGATTAGATTTTAAATGTTCTTACCACACACATGCATGCACACACACACACACACACACACAACTATGAGAGGTGATGGATAAATTAATTAAGTTTGATTGTCATTTTACAACATATACTTATATCAAAACATCATGATATGCACTGTAAGTACGTACAATTTAAAAAAATTTGTCAATTATATCTCAAAAAGGCTGGGAAAAAATGAGACTCTAGTAAAATCTTTTAGCCTGAATTATTATTTGCCTGACTGTAAAAATCAAGCAAATGATATTCGTTCATTCACTGAACAAATTATCCTGAGCGTTTCCATATGCCAGACTCCCTAGTAGGGCTGGTGAGAGACACTTGTATGGTCCTGCATTTGGGACCTCACCACTCCGGGAAAAGATGCATCCCAGATCCACATTTCAGCAGCACTGGGAAAGGAGTGAGAGGCAAAGAAGGAGCACAATCTGGGATCTTCATGTGCAGCTCCCAAGAGCTAAAGTTGCCAAAAGAGCAAAAGTTTGGCTAGGGAACTAGATGTGTAGCTGTCTGGGGAAGAAAGGCAAAAGTCCTGCCCCCAGAATAGGACAATGTGGCCTTGGGACTGTGTTTTGCTAGCAGGGTCCAAGTTTGTGGAGGCAAGTTGTGCAGAACCTCGTAAGGTATGCTTGGTTTTGCAAGCAATGTAGTTAACGTAGAAATGACAAAGACTTGGTGAACGGACCTGTCTGTAAAGATCAGGAAAATCGTATTCATTCATTGATTCATTCACCAGTAGGAATTATGTGGTTACCCATAGCTCTCCCTTTGGAGATCTCAGAACTTGTTACCCATGTAGTTTCAGCCATGTCTCCCCAGTACTCCTCTACTGTTGACAGGAAGAGCAGAACTCTCATTACAAGGAGTTCTCTTTGCTCCTTTGCCCTTTCCTCATACTCACCCTGACTTCCTCCTCTCCTCTTCTCTCTCTGGCTGCTGTGACACATTTTGAGACAATGAAGCGGTGTTGGACAAATCTGCATTGCTTTCTTCAACAGGGGTTCTTCCCAACCCCAACAGGACAGGGGAAAATGGGTTTAGGATTAAGACATACCAAAGCTCAGGATTTCACGTATCCTTCACTGCTTTTGATGGTGGGATGCATTTGAGAGGGGAGGAAAGGGAGGACAAAGGTAGAAACTGGGGCTGCTAAGGTGTGGATTTTTATTTTTGGTACCAGGAATAGAACTCAGGACCTTGTGCTTGCTGGCAGGTGCTGTGCTAAGTTGTGGATTTGAGAGCTAGATCTCCACTCATTCATGAATTATGTGACCTTGGGCAACTTAATTTTCAGAGTCTCAGTTTTCTTATTTCAAAATAGAAATAAGAATAGTCTCAATCTCAGCAATTGTCAGAATTAAAAGAAATAATGCAAATGCACATGGAAACTGCTTAACAAATGTACAACTTGGTAGCATGATATAATAATAAAAACCTGATTTTTATTACTTAGATTAGAAAAGATTGCCTTATAAGTATGTTTAAAAGTAAAAATGTGTATGTTTTCAAATATATACACAGAGCAAAAAATTTTTTTACCGAAAGAAAATGGGAACGCAGAGATTTCCCAATTGCTTTAACAGTAATAATGCCTTAAAACATGTTAGGAAATGCAGGATGTTTAAACTGTAGGCTTATTTCCTATTTATTTCTCCTTTAAATGATAATAAAAATGTGCATTTTTACATGGAGATGGATTACTTTTTTCAATAATATATTGTAAATATGCAATAAAATACGAGCAGAACTTTGGTTCCTAACGCTGGGTAGGTTATGTGCCATGTCGGAAACCCACGGGAAGCCCTGGCGACAAACAAAACTCAAGAGGGGAACGAGTAGCTCCCATTGAATAATCGTTGCTGCTTCTGAAACCTGTTTTCTTCCTGTGACTTCCATTACGCTGATTGCCATAAATAGGCATTACGTGTGAGTACAATGTGGGAAATGGAGTCTTGGGAAAATCATGTTTGAATATTTGTTTCTGCGTTTACATGCTCCATTGATGAATGAAATAGTAAATATTTAAAGCTCAAAACTCTTTTCATTTCTCCTTCAAAGACCCATTTGGAGCCTATCTGGTCGACGTGGCATTGCAGCTCCCTAAGTCATTAATCACTCTTTGTTTGGGCCGGGTTTTATTGTTCGGAATTGTCCAACTCCTGCTCTGGATGGGAGAACACTGAGGCATTGAGTTCTTTGTTCACCACGCTGGTCCCGTGAACGCACCTAGGGGTCCCAGGGCTTGTGTGAAGGGCAGCGCAGCTAGGCTGTGTTATGTATCTGACAAAATTCAGAAGTCGTGCATACCTTTCAAAATGTGAAAGAGAAAAGTGTAAACAAATCATCTGTAATTGTGTGGCTTGACAAATGCCTTGTTGCAATTTTTGAGATAGCATCATAGGAATGGTCACCTTGTAAGTGCTCTGCCTAATTAATTTTAAAATGCGCATCAAAATTGAACAAGGAATGTTTTATTGGTGACCCATTATTTTTGAAGATTTATTTATGCACTGACCAGGGAAGGAGATCAATCTGATTATGCAAGGTGTAGAAATAAAAGAATTATTAGAAGCACTTGATTTTTTTCAATTTAATTCACAACTTGGAATTATATAGTTAAACTTGTATCCTAGGAGGCTCTACAATACAATCCATCATTAGAAAATATTTAGGGACATTATTGGAGAGCTGTGATAATGTATGGCTTTGTAGATATGTTAATGTGATTTAGGAATAAAAAATAATAACTTTCACCCCAAAATCACATAACATAAAATATCTTCTGTCAGTGCATGATTTGTAGGTCGCATCCTGCACATATATGTGATATTGGCAGTTCTTTATAAGATGCATACATTTTTATTTTGTTTACCGGTATGCAAGGTACTAAAAAGGGTTTTATTTGAAGCACACACTCCAGATTTACAATATTATATTCAAGTGTATACATTTTCTAGTAACAACAACAACAACAAAAACCTCCTCTACTGTATCCACACCAGTGACAAATCTGCCAGGAAGTGACTAGTTGATATGCCTTTTTATTACCACAGCTGCCGTGTTTTTTCTGCTCAAAATAAAAGAAAATCACAGGATCCTTAAAATAATAGCTGGCAGCAGGTAGTTACTGGAAAATGCATGTCCCTGACTCTTCACTTTGTAGCATCCATCCGGATGGCAGATTAGAGGCTGGGATCTGCGGGTTGGTGACAAATACACGGGTAATAGCATTCAGCTTGCCTAACTGTAAAAGTGAATTCACTAGTCCTCTTTGTTTGATTGTCGACCTGACATGTCAGATGAGAGGGGGCCCTTGGATAACCTGCCAAAACAACAGCACAAATAAACGCCCGACACCAGGGCTGCTTGATGTCGAATTACAAACATTGCTCCTATCATCGATTCAAATGGAGCGAATATGTTAAGCTCACGCCGTTGCTGCCTTAGGTGGAGGGGGCTCTTGCAGCCCACCTACACCCGGTGAGGTAGGGCTGACAGGAAAAAAGTGCCTCTCGGTACCAGGCTGCTCATTTTCCTTGGTCGAGATGGGAGCCAGGGCTTTGCAAACAGGATGGCAATATTTAGCATTCATTGGTTCTCTTATAAAAGTTCTCGATTGTCTGATGTGACAGGCTCTAGTACCGGAGACACTGAATCTCAAATTGCCTCCTGTGGCATTGCTTGATTCCAGTGAGCGGCAGTTCTTGGGAGAAAAAGAGTCAAATGCATGCATCCTGCGGTGTCTCTTTCTTCATGTATTCCCTTCGCATTTACACAGTGCCCCGCTTAGAAGATAGCCATTGTGAGGAAAGGGTGAGATTTACTGGCTGTGGGGATTTTTTTAGGTCCAGAGATAGACTTACAGAGGTACTTATTACATTTTCATCTCATGATAAAGCAAATTCCTTCAATTAATGGTAAGCTTTCTTGCCTTGGGGTTCATCCTGTTTCATAAGACACATAGAGCTCCTCAAAAAAAGACTTAGCAGTATTTCTTAAAATACAGAAAAATATTTTTGTGATGTTTTTGAAATTTTGTGCAAACCTTTGATTTTGAGCACCCACTCCAGAATAACTAAACTAAAATTTTTTATGCACAGATGTGCACATGTGAAAGGTGCAGGGAAAATGAGTTACATAGATTTGTCCTTGAACTGATGTGTTTCTGCACCTGGGGTGGCATCCTCCAGGCTGGAGGTTGGACCACCACCTTGTCACTTTGTTAACTGACAATGAGATGGCCTTCTGTGCCGTGCCTGTCTGCTCCATTCTACTGTCTAGAGTGTGTTCTAAACGATCTATCATATGAACCAGAGTCTGAAAGATACTTCAGACTGAGTGGCTTAAATGACATTTAGTGTAAGGATTAACTGATCAGTAGCACCCAGGGAAAAATTATTGAGAGCTACTTTTGTCCCACAGACTGTTAGTTTTAAAAAATAATCTGTATGTTGAAAATATGCAACACATTTAAAATACATAGTCTCTATTTTTAGCCCTTCATTTAAATTTCCTCCCAATGAAAAGTTTTAAATGACTGTAGATAATTATGCTTGCTGGTAGGAATTCCTTAACAAGAGAAGCTAAAGGCTGTGGATTGTGATTTCTGTATCAGCAATCATCCCAGCAATATGCCTGCAGTTCCTGAATTTTCAAAAAGAGCACAGGTGAAGTTTACATGTAAACATCTGGAATCTGCAAAAAATTTAACAATTTTCTTAACATGTTTAACGGTATGTCAAATTACTTCTATCTGAGTGGAGTCTTTCAGTGTCCCAGTGACATCCTTATTCAGCAAACAGGCTCTTCAATTGGAGAATGACATTTAGATTTTTACAAGGAGGTCATAAATGCTAATTTTTCTGTTGCCAATATTGATGATTAAATTTTGCTAATTTGCATCGTCTGAGCTAATCACAAGATGACTTATTTACCTACTATGTTTATATGAAGTAGATAGCAACAATTAAGTTTACTTTAACTGTAGTTATTAAAAATACACTAAATGGTAATATATGCCAGAAGCAAATAAACATATTAGCAGGAAATGTTTAAATGATCTGAGTAGCCCTACGAGCCAGCATAGCAGGTGGTGATATCCTGTTTTTAAATTACATTTCAGCAAGTGAACATAATAAATCCTCCTGTGTTACACATTTCGCTGGTAGGGACTTATACTCACATTATTCTGTTTGACCTCATTCCTGCTAATCACCCTCCCAGTTTTAATAGCTGCCACAGTGAGTGAAACAGCTAATGCAGTATTTCTTGCCGAAAGAGTGCCTGTCAGGCTATTGATGACAAATTAAAATTAATAAAGAAGATCTGTGTTGAATTTGAGGGAACGGAAGAACCAGAGCGTCCACGTGACAACTGTGGCCTCTGGGGCACTCTGTGAAGAATAATGTTTTTGGTGTACGTGCATTGTCTTGAAAGGAACGCTAAAACTGCCAAATCTTTGCCTGGAAGACTTCTTGAAATAGGAGCTGTATTCTTTTAGCCCTCATCACATGTAATTTATCCCTCAGAGAGTTATTTCCCGTTCTGCACACCTTAGCTCTTGCTGTAATAATAGTATGTTTCCAAGGTTCTACAATTTTATTTACCTCAGTAAGAACCTTTATAAGAACAATCACATACACATAGGAGTCCAGCAAACACAGTAAATAAGTAAAAGTTCAATACAGCATTTCTGCCAAATGCATCTGCCTCCATTGCAAGGGGTGGGTGGGTAGGGGCTCAGACATTTTCTTAAAGAACCAGCATGGCTGCTTGTTCAGAAAGCAGTTTGCACTTTGGGGCCATTTTCCTTTCTTACAGAAAATGAGGTATAATCACAATGAATTTATCCCATCAGCAGTGGCCAAATGAGGAAGCAAAAGACTCCAGAAGATGAGACCAAATATAATAAATAAATATGTTACTACAGCTTACGTATGTTTCATGTCTACTTATAAATAGCATGTTCATTAAAAGAAAAAGAAGATTCCACTGGGAAAATGGGAATGAGTGGAAGGTGACGCACCATCTGGGGCCATGGGGAAGGCTGTTCTGAGATGCTGAATTCAATGAATATGGCAAGGTGATACCACTGTAGCTGCAAAGACAGTTGCTGGTGTCCCCAGATCGGCAGACATAATTCTGACAGTACCCAAGAGACTCACAGCAGAAACCGAGTTGCCTCTTCCTCGGAAGGAGTGGTCTGGTGGGGTCAATGTGCAAGCTGTGGGTAGGTCAGCTTAGTAAGTGCCTTGTGTTATGGCTGCCCTGAAAAGAGCAAAGAAAGAATAAGTGGAACAAAGCGGCTGCTCTCAGGCTTCTTCTAGAAATCTAGTGGAAACCTACAGTTACCCATCCTGTCTGAGAATGAGGCATTGTAGAGCACCAGCTCTGTAGGGGTCAGGAGCCATGCTTGGCCTGCTTGGCCTCAGGACTCAGGACTGTCCAGGCCCTGGTGTGTCCCAGATTTCCCAATGTGTCTCATCCCCAAGTTTCCGACTCCAAATGTCCCAAGGAGTGAAGGACATTGAGGAGTTGCCCTTTCTTGCAGGTCCAGATTCCTGGGATGATGTAACTACAACACACCCTGGAGACCCCTTTTCAGGCCGTAGCCTATCTCTTAAAGCCTGCTCTGTGCTCTCGACATGGTGCTGTCTCGTCCAGTCTCCTGGGCCACTTCTCAGACTCAAAGGCCTGTGTAGCCCCAGTTATGCTTGTGCATGGTCCATTTCCCTCAGCAGACTCTGCATACCACCTCAGCCTGCTCATTGTCAATGGGTGCTGTGAGCCTTGGTACATGCCATTGTATCCCTGAGCTGGAATCATGCTGGCTAGAGACTTAACCATTCACTAAAGGACCTGGATGTGTGCCTATTTGGATGGGCCTGCTATTTATTCTTTTCCTTTTCTTCCTGGACTCAAAATGACATCAGATACTTGAGATGCAGCCTGTATCAACAGGGAAAAGGGAATTTGGAGTTTAGATATTCAAGCAACAGTCTGTTACCAGATTTAAAGTCTTTGCCTCATTTCTTTAAAAGTTCATACAAGGGCTTAATTAGAAACTGGCTGCAAATTATTCCTGAATGCAAGTTAAAAATCTTTTACCTTTTGTCCAATTGTTTAACAATAGCCTGATACATTTTATGCATCATAGTTGTGTGTTCCTTCTGTTAAATAGATGGCTATCCATTTAACAGACACACAAAATGATGCTGTGCATTCATCTCCACCCTGAAATGTGGAATTATTTTAATATAGGATTAAAAGGGCTGACACCTTGAATAATTGAGAGGAGGTCCTTTGCAATTCATAGGGTTGACATATACTAGTCAAATTGCTCTGTCTCCGAGTTGTAAAATAAAAATACAGAAAATGAGGAATTAATTCAATTAAACATTTTCCCACCCACATTTTACCTTTCCTCACTGCTCTAGGGAATAATTTATGAAATGTATATCACCAGAAGACTTATTTTTGCCATTATTTTTAACTTAATGAGTATACCTTGCACATCAGAGAGAAAGAACAAAGGTTAAATTTTACATTAACAGCACATTGCAACATAGTATGCAAATATCTATATGCAAATATAAAACCCTTGGAAGATAAATGTGTTATATTTTTAACCAGTTAACTATGACTGTGAAGTATTGTGTGAGATATTCAGTGGTTTCATTTTTATATCTTTCTTGTAAATAATGCATAAAGTATGTAGATGGTGTCAAAATATGATTAAGCTATTAGCTTTATAGTTTCCATAGTTAAGAATGTGTTCAGCATGGAGCCCCTAATAACTCATTTCTAAAGGCAGCAACCATTATGAAATATTTCTTGTTCAAGTGAATGTTATCATGTGACATAATGATTTTGCTTAAAACCAAGTTAAATGAGGAGTAAAATTAAACAATATTGCATGAATTGTGTTTGACTAATTTTGTGTCACATTATATTAGCCAAGCTTTCAGAATATGTGTTAATGACAAATAGTGTAAGCCCCCAACATACTTTATATGTCTGTACAACAACCCTTAAGTCATTAGCTCTTTAAAGGTTCATTTTGTTTGCAGTTTTTGTAGCCAGTGGCTTTTCCTGATTATTTTTGCTCATGAAAGTGGATGCAATTCAGAAATAAATTTCACATATGTTGCAGGGACTTAATTTTGGTAAGAAGGGCATGGTTTTTATAAGAAAACAAAGCTAATCATTTAAAAACTTGAGAACTCTAAGGAGATAAGAGCTACTTCTAAACTAGACATCATAACAAGTTTTTAAGATAGGAGTGTAAGTCTTAAAAGGTCTATCATCTCTAGTAGGCCTAAATAAAAATTTGGTGGCAAGACAAAATGACTGTCAACTTTGCAACCCCCTAAAACCTCCTCTAGGGATAACAACGTCTTTAAGTCATTATTACTAAGCTGACCACTTATTGTATGGTGTTAAAGGTGGCCGACGCTGTTATTGGTAAATTCTCTGTGATTTGGCCTGCAGGCCACCCTGACCCTACCTGCAGAGTGTGTTGGGTAGTGTTGCCTTGGTGAGTCTGCCACAGAAGGACTGGGGCTCCAGAGCAGCAGACAGGATTGTGTGTAATGTTTACACGTGCCGTCTGAAAGGAGAGCTTGACCTTTACCCAGAGCAGTGGCAACCTCCATGTAGTCATAACTATGATCTTTGCTGCTCATATAAAGGGATTTAAAGTGTTGGGAAACACCATGTATGGAGTAATAAAACTGACCAAGTATGAAACAAACATCATGTAGGTGTCGATGCTATTTTCCCAAATGTTTGCAATCTTATAGTGCTTTCATGACAAGCAGGGGCTCATGAGGTGGCAGGCAGGCTGCTGTAGGTAGCACTGACTAACAGAAGCAGAGGGAACTAAATGCTGCATGCCTGTGTGCCTGCTTGCACAACCGTGTGCATGCACATGTGTGTATGGACGGAAGCACAACCCAGGAACCCGATGCTCACTGACAGAATGAGGAGCTTGAGAGGCCTCAGCAGAACCAGTGAGATGGTGCCACTGTTTTCCCCATGAAATTCCTTGGAACACAATGGTATCTCAAAGTCTTTAAAAGTTGGCAGGGGAAGGAGCTCCATGATAGCTCAAAGGACTTCACTTTTAGTTGCTAGCAGAACACTCTTAGAGTTTAGGTTTTTTTGGCTGAATTTAAGGAAATGACTTGCTATTCAGTGCTGAGGCAATGGATCAGTAATCAGATGCTGGTATCAGGAAGTAGGTGGTGGCTGACTGCCTGCTTTGCTTGGGGCTGAGAGGTTTCTCTTGGGGGACAGGTATGACCTGTGACCTGGAGTATTAAGGACTCAGGAGTGAACTGAAGACCTGACTCAGCACAGTATCACAAGAGGAGGAGAAAGACCCACAATTTGAGAGTAGTACTGTATTATGACAATTAAATACACTTATCTCATATCAATATGTCTTTTAAATCAAATACTGGCTAGATTAGGAAATTCTAATCTAATGCTAATCTAATGTATATCTGTCCAGATATACACGTGTATCTTTTTGTACAAATGGGACCCTTTTTAAGTTTGCTTTTTGTTTTTTCACTCTCTGCAGCACAGATGGATATCTTCATCCTTGTTCCCAGTAGAGGAACACTCCATCAAGTAGGCAGAGGTTTAGATGGGTTATGATCTTTCATTATCATAAATAATACTGAAACTAATACCCACATGTATCCACATCCAAATGGGTTTTTGCAAAAGTGTTTCTGTGGGCTAACATGGAAGTGTTCCACCAAAAGGTGAACATTTTATTAGATACTGTAAAAGATCCTTCAACCTAATTTCCAGATGGAGTCCAGCCAGCAGTGATGAAAATGTCTAGATTCCCCCAACCTCTATCACCATTAAGTTCTATCTGTTTTCTTAAACTTTGCCAACATGCTATGTACAAACAGGCATTGCCTGTGGCTGACAGCTCCTTTTCTGCCCACTTTTTCCTTGGGAGGGGTGTGTGTGTGCTGATTTCTGGCTGTCTATTTTACACACTGATCTGAGGTCTCCTCAGTACCCCTGATGTCTGCTATCACCTCTGTGCCCTGACCCTCAAGTCCATGCGGGGAGCTCTAGTTTCTGTCATGGTTCTGATGTCCCTTCTCACCCTTGCACCTTTGACTTACACTCCACATGTGCAAACATGGGCCTTTCATCTGCCTGACTAATCTTGTCTTGTAGATGTTAGTATTCAATAAGTAGTTGGTGAATGATTATATGAATAGATACAAGGTTATTAGGGGACAGAAAGGCAAGATGTAAGTTTTTCTACTGTTTTCTGACAATTTTGAATTATATATGGTATTATATCTTTAGAAAGCATTTGTCCACTTCCTTTTTCATTTACAGAACAAAATCGGTTTTGTCTAATGCACCATTATTTAAATAGTCTCCACTTTAAAAAGCTTCTACATGTTAATTTAACCTTTGGAAAAAAACCCAACCAAAAGATATTATTTAAAACGACTGTGCACAGTGTTTGTACCTTCCCCCTCTGTGTGCACTGGAACTGCCCCATAGTCAGACTGGAAAGCTATTTCTTATCTTCTTTGATAGGATTTCCCATATTTGAGACAAAGTCAGTAGTATTTGGATGTGATACTTAATTTTAAGACAGTATACAAATACATAATAAAAGACAGAAATTGTGATACCGTTTTACCCAGCAATATAAATTAAGAAATTAAACAGGTTAATATGTAAAATAAAAGGATGCTTGGTTAAAAACTGATGCCCAAGAGTAGAAGACTTGTTCATTAAATTATGAAATGCCACTCAGTCATTCTGGAATACAAACAGTCATTCTGAGTGTATGTATGAATGTACAAGTGTGCTATGTACACACATTATCATATAAATGTGTATGTATATATTAAGAAATGTTTACATATACTGTTAAAAAAGCAAGTTACAAGACCTTATGTAGAATAAGGCTCATTTTCTATATATGCACATATCAATATGCATCTGTACACATTAAGTCTAGAGGGATACATACCAAAATGCCAATTATAGTTACCTCTTAGCATTTTTTATAGTCTTTCTACTAGGACAATAAATTAATGAATAAAACATCAGTTTAAACAAAAAGTGCCTACAAGGTCTGTAATCAGCAAACCACTTGATATGTTGACCAGAGAAAAGACCCACACTGGTAAAGCCATATTTAAATTCAAGTCTTCCCATTCCCCAAATTTGAACAAAGGAAAAAGAGTACAAATCTAAATTCCTTCCTCAACCTTGTGTCCCCCTCCAGGCAGTGCATTATTTCTTCCTTCACTTTGTAACGAGCTTCTTTTTGGAACGCACCTGCTGTCAGCTTCCTCTGCTCCTGTGCAAACTGGCCACTTCCTTTTTCACTTACAGAACAAAATCTGGATCCTGCTGTTTGTGCCAGGTTCAGACTTCCTGTTTGTCCTATCCAAAACTCTCTCTGTGGCTCCCATTCTGCTCTGTCCACTTGGACTCAGTAACTATCTTTACTGGTCTGACTTTTGTTGTGGATTGAGTTGTGTTGGCCCTAAAAGATATATTGAAGTCCTAACTCTGGTACCCGTGAATGTGGCCTTTTTTGGAATGACAATCTTTGCAGAAGCAACCAGGTTAAGATGAGGTCATACTGACTGGTGTTCTTACAAGAAGATCAGGATACAGACACAAAAGAAGATACCATATGAAGGCAGAGGCAGAGACTGGAGTAATGCTTGCAAGCCAAGGGAAACTGGAAGAGACAAGGGAGGGTCCTCCCCTTGAGACTTTGGAGGTAGCATGATCCCACTGATATCTTGAATTTGGACTTCTGGCCTCCAGAACTTTAAGAGAATAAATATCTGTTGCTCTAAGCCCCCTAGTTTGCAGTAATTTGTTATGGCAGTCACAGGAAATGGATACAACTCCTGAGACATTATGGGCATTGGTGGCACCAGTCTTGCTTCAGGTTACTTTCTCTTTTGTACTGAGTGTGTGGGAACACAAACAGGCTCTGCTTTTATGGATATGTTTAGGAATTCAACTTTATAATGTATAGAAAGTAAAAATGTTTCATCCTTTGGGCAATGCAGGGCCTGTTTGTTTCAGGCATTACTGCCTTGGGGACCCGTGAAGGAGACCCAGTGACCAGATCTCAGCATGGGCAGAAGTGGGTAGAGAAGACAGAGGACAGATCCACTGGGGAAATGGACCCTGTGTGAAGTTAGGCTACGTCTCACACCTTGGGAACTGGGAACTCATCGAGGGAGAACCAGCAACAATCAATATCAACAAAGAATGAAGTGATGCATTTACATTTTTTTTGGTCTTGTCTCACAAAGAAGGTTTCTTGGAGCTGATACTGGCCTCAGGCATTGCTGTGTCCCGGGAGCTTTTCTCAGAAGGCCATGGTGTAACCAGGGGGAGATTGATAGTTAAACACTCTAAGGTAATTGTAGGGGCTGTTTCAATTGTTACGTTGGTGCATGCATCCTTGCAATAGGCCTTCATTTAAAATTTTGTTTTGCCTTTTTTTTTTTCCTCCCAAAATTGATGTCACATTTATTTCTATTTTCTTTGCCCCTGCCCACCACCCCAATACTGGGAAATGAACCCAGGGCCTTTACACTGAGCTACAGTCCCTGTATTCCCAGCCGTTTTTATTTTAATTTTTAAATTTTGAGGCAGGTTCTTTCTAAGTTGCTAAATTGCCTAGGCTGGGTTTAAACTTTCACTCCTCCTGCTCTGCCTCACAGAGTGCTGGGACACACTTCTTGCTCAAGCAAAATTTGAAGAATATAGGGAAACACAAAGACCTCGTGAACACCAACAGATGGCTCTTTGCCACATATCTATGGGCCTGAGCATGACATTGGCCCAACATCCTACCTGACCCCCAAGCATCGCAATCCCTCCCCGACTCCTGTGGCTCTTAAGGGCTCCCTCACTGCTAGTGATGATTTGCTCTCTCTCTTTTTTTTTGGAGCATAGAAGAGATGAAGGTAGAAATTGTCTTGTTTTGCTTTTGTTATTATATTTACAATTAGAACCCTAGGAAGAGTGCCTAGCGTAGTAGTTCTCAAAATGTAATCTGGGGAGCCCTGGGATCCCTAAGACACTCTCAGGGATTCACAGGTCAAAATTATTGTCTTTACACCAGGTCAAAACTAGTTTTAAAACAACTAGACATTGTTTTTTACTTTCAATATCTCCTGAGTATACAGAGGAATTTTTCGGAGTCTACACGAAGTGTGATATCACAAGAAATTGAATGCAGAAGCAGATAGGGGAGTCCAGCTGCCTTCTATTAAGCTGACTTAGAGATGTGCAAAAATGTAAAATAGTGTCACTCTTCATGATATTCAGGTGGATTTATTTTTATTTATTGAAAAATCAAGTAGTATTTCTTAAATTATCAATTTTGGTTTTTGTATGATGAATAGATATAAGCACAAATAAACCAAAGCATTTTGTGGTTCTCAATAATTTTCAAGAATTAAAAGGGATCCTGAGGCCAGAAAGTTTGAAAACTGCTGGTCTACGCCATAGTTGGTGTTCAGAAATAGTTGGTAAATAATGGAATGAATGACTCACTGTCAATTTCAATGTCACTTCCAGTTTTCCTTATATGTATTTAACATTTTTATAATTTTGTCTTTTGCTTTTTTTTCCTGAGATGTACAAACTGAAGTCAATTTCCTTGCTGCTAAAATTTCTGTATGGTCATCCCTGGGTATTCATAGTTCCTTATGTAAATGGTATATACTATTTGATTAAGTTTCCTATGTGGAAAAACCCATCAAAATGTTTGCAGCAAGTTACTGATTTGCAATAAGTTACTGATACATATATGTTTTGTCCCCTAAATTTCTACAATAGGTATTTTATTTTCCTGAAATAGGTATGACTTAAAAACAGTTTTTAAGGTCCCAGGGTAGTTGTGTGAATATAATAAATCGGACTAGAGACCACAAGACTAGATCAGAGCAGCTGCCAAGTTTGGGGATGGAGAAACATGAAGAGCTCTGAGACAGTGCTGGTACCTAGAACTGGCAGTACAAGGTCAGAACTGACTGTATGTGTGGAATGGCATGAGGCACAATGTAACAGTGTCTGTAAGGTCCTGGTTCAGGGAATGGCCAAAGGACAAAAGGGATGAGATGGTTATGGGATGGGTGTGGTGGTAGGGATGAGGGTTCCAGGTGGTCATTTTGAGTCTGAGGCTGCTAGTCATAGAGTGATACCTCAAGGCCACTGGGGAGAAATGTAGTTTAGAATTTACCAGCCTTCAGATGACAGTACAGAGGAGGGGAAGTGTCTTGCTGAAGTCTTGAAAAAGGCCACATTTAGGCAAAACTTGTGAGAAGAATCAGAGCAAAAGGGGTGAGGGAGGGAGGAAGGACATAGGGAATATGAACACCAGAGATCAAGTTTGCTTAGGAAGATGGTCCTATAGTCATGCATGCCTCAAGGTGTTTAAGGAGACAAGGACCCTCTGGTATCTTTCAGATTTCATCCTCTGGAGGTTGCTAGAACCTTAGGGAAACTTGAATCTGTTGATCCAGTAATACCAAAATGTGTCACTTATTTCTGCACCTACATAGGACTTCTTTGTGTCTACCGATCAACAGGAATTGTCAGGCCTATGTCAATTGTTTGGTTGAGACTTCAAGGCCTCTCTTTTGCCTTAGTCCTCAAGGTCACTGGTGATTTCTTCAGCTTTAGTAGCAGCTATAATAAGGTTGGGTATAGTTTGCCCTGTGTGAAACAAAAGGAGGGAAATGCCTACCAGAAACAGAGAAGTTGAATCTGTGGATCAGTATTGTCTGACAGACTTCCTGCTATGATGGAAATTCTAGAAATGTTTGCACTATTTTGTACAATGTCTACTAGCCACTTGCAGCTTCTGACCCCTTTTAAGGTTTCTAGTACAACTAAAGGACTACATTTTACGATGAATTTATTTTGAGCTCATTAGGATTAAAATTTAAATAGCCATGTAGGACAAGAGGCTGTGCTGTATTGGATGGCACAGTTGAAGATAAATTCTTCAGGGGTGAGAGTTTTTCTTTCAATACGAATATACGATATTGACTTCAAGTAATTACTCTTTTAACACTCCCTTTTCAATGTGCTGAGAATGTATTCTCAAGCATGACACTCAGATATGTTGGCACATCAAAGCAATTATGTCGTTCTATTTATCTAGGAGTTCATTTAGACAAATTCTGAGCGCTCAGGGATTTGCAAGGAAAGGGTGCGGCATATTAAATGGAGAAGTTTTACCTTGGCTCCTTTCTTGAGTCAACTCTGAAGACTACTGTATTATGATTTCATCTGAGCACAATCTATGACATCCCAGATGTCCTGTGGTCTGGGCTCCTGTGCTGGCATGGTGTTAGAGGTGAACAGAGATTGTCGTGATGACATTTGAGGGCTTCTAGCTGCCCTGGCCCTGAGCAAGGGACAGGCACATTCCTCTCACTTGGAGGAAGGTCACTGAGAAGAAGCACTGCTTCTATGTTCTTGAGTGTAGCTGAAGTGCCATGTTATCCTCAAGCTTGGCTTCACAGGGCAGTTTTTTCTTCCCTTTCTGGCTCCTCGTCAACCTCAAAATACGGTTGACAGGATTAAAGAACCGGTTCTAAGAAATCTTTATTTTTAACCTATAGTTTCCCTGTGAAGTTGAGTGGTAAGGGGCATTACCTCCTCTCTCTGGGTGAGGAAGGAGGGAGAGAGCTTGCTAGGTGTCAGAGAGGTTTGTTCTCTTGCCCAGGGAGGACCTGTGCCCACCACTACCTTCACATGTATCTCTTGCACATTCTCATCTGCAGTGCTTAAATCCGTAAAGCTCAGAAAAACAAAGTCCCCCTTATGCCTGGCTCTCAAACTCATTGATGCTCAAACTGACCTGAGCTGATATGACATTCTTTAGGGTTTCTAATGAGTTCGTCTTGTGTCAATACTTCTATGTCACTGCTGAATTACACAAGCACTTGGTCATGGCCAGTTCTGCAGGATGCAGGTGCAGTGCCCAGGGCCCTAAGAACTCCTTAAATCTTGTACTCTCAGTACCATTTTTACTTTACCCAGTTGCCTTCCTGTGATTGATGCCACCCTCCATGCTCACTGAAATATTCATGCAATATGTTAGAGAATTTGTTATATATTATGGATAACGTCTTATCAATATAATTTGTATCAGATGAGATATATGCCCACGCTACTCCTTTAAAATTGGAAAAATTTGAATTTCAAAAGATACTTGTCCAAAGAGTTTTTGGTAAGAACTATTGGACTTGTCTTAAAATCATCCACTGGGGTCTGGAGCTTCATGCACAATCATCCTTGCCCATCCCTAGCCTGTGACAGAGTACCTAACACACAGTAGATGTGTACTGGCATTTGGTGCGTGTTAGCTGATAGAAAGTATGTGTCTGATCTGTTTCTAATGATGGTAGTGGCATAGCCTGAGATGACAGTGGTAGGGCTGCAGTACTGGTAAAGATTGGGGAGCTTTGATCAAAGGAATATGGGAGTTCTTTTCTGTAGGAAATCACCATCTTTGGAGGGGTCTTGCAGTAAATTTAACAGTGATCAGGATCAGTCCTAGGAGGTTCAAGAAGAGAAGGTTCAAGACAGTCCATCTAATCAATGCAGTTCAGATGAGATGAGAGGGTGGAAATAGAAACAGAACTCAGCACTAGGAAGAGGACTGAAATGGGGTTGCCAAATTTAGCAAAGAACAATGCTGAGTTTTCTCAATGAGTTTCCAATCAATGAGAAATCCTTTTAGTATAAAAATTTCCTAGATACTCTATAAATAAATGTGGATCAATAAAAATGATCTACATTTTATGTGAGATTCACATTTAATTGGTGTCTTTTGTATTTTCTGGCCACTTTGGGTATGAGGGACAGGCAAGGTCAAGCCCTTAACCATTTACAGAACTGAAAAGGAGCCTAGCAGTCCAAATAGCAGTTAAGGAGCATCCTCACCAGACCCAAGAGCGTGCCAGGGTTCTCAGTCTATTCTGGGGCACCACCCACGACTCCTCCTACCCAGGCACTAATTGGCGTGCACATTGGAATTCTCCACTTGCCTGAAAGGGAAGACACTCAGACATGCCAGGCTTGCTCCACAATGACTCAGAATTTAAGTGACTGATTAGGTTCACATGTAGTGTCATCATAGTCAATTCTGGGGTCGAAACACATCTGCAGGACATGTGCCAGGTTTGCCACAGCTCCAACTCTTCCACTTGTCCTTCTCAGGTTTAGAGACTGGATTCATCCTTCCAGGATAGCAGGAAATGCACCTGCTGATGCTGGCAAGGTGAGGCCCTAAGAGCCCAGGTTATACCCCCAGTACCCAGAACACCTGTGCACAGGGCTTCTCTGAGTCTGCCCCCAAAGCAAAGTCCACCCGCTGAGACTGACTCTGCTCAGCTAATTCAGTGTTGTGATTTTTTTCTCCTATTACTTTGTTCTAGGCAAATTCCATACAGCTAACATTGTTAGCCTGAGAACCAAAGATTGGCTGCACCTGAGCATTTTCCTCTCTCTTGCAGAATGTAATTGCAATGTTAAGTCAAAACTAAACCCTAAGCAGAAGGTGTCTGTCAACCTGCTTTAAGGCTGTTCTCAAAGCCAATTTAAATGCCTTTGCAAGTTACATGCAACTAGTCTGGATTGATTTTTCCAGATGGTGGTAGCATTTTTCAGAAGCACCAATGTTAGATTGATATTGTATGACATGGTACAAAACCTTAGGATGTCTACATTGGAGTTACAGAAACTCAACTCACTGTGGGGACTTGATTCTGCCCAAAGCACTGTGGAGCGGGCAGCCACTGTATTTGTATGAGTCTCTCAGGCTCCATAGCCAGGGAACTGCTCTTTTCATTCAGCTGAAGAACGTGCTCCACCGTCCCTGCTATGGACATGAATCTAAGACAAATGAACAAAGTACGATTCCATAGAATTAAATGATGCCCTTGATCTGTCCCCAAACCACCTCTGGGACATCCCCAATGTGATGTCTCCACATGACCTGTGCATTTGGTGACTGTGGGCTCGGCCTGGCAGTACCCACATGCTGAACATAATGGCACCCCTCTCTCCTACCCAAGAAATGTAGAGTGCTGTCCCTGTCTTCACTGTCCCACTCCGAATGGTAAATGTGGCTCTCAGGAATAAATTACTGTGCATCTTACACCAACAAAACTGTGAAGGGGACAGAGATTCCTCTGACGTGTTGTTTTAATGCTTCAAGGTGCCTCCCACGCACTGGGGGCCTGGCGGCAGCATCCTCCTCTGGGATGCAGTGACATTATGATTGAATGTCTCAACCGGTGTGAACAGGAAGCAGAAGGCATTAGGAGGAGCTGCTCGCAAACTGAAGTGTCCCAATGCGAGGTCTCCATGAAGAAAAACAGGCTGATCTTGGAGAAGCATGAAATGCCTCTGAGGTGGTGGGCTTGGCTGTGGGGTGGTAAGTAGGGTGGGGTAGAGCTGGGCTTCACTAAAAATGGACACACTGGCCAATTCAGTGTGGGGTGTTTCTCATCAAAGATTCTTCCTGGAATACTTCCCTTCACCACTGAGTGGCCCCTGCCTCTCAGTGCTTCTCTGTGCAAACTTCGTAACTCCTGCAAGCAGGGTACCAGGATGGCTGTCCCACAGCCACAGTCTATTCTTACCTCCTGCCAAACACATGCTCTGTCATCAGGAGGACCTCTGAGGGAGTGAAGATAGGTGAAGAAATCCCACACAGTGTGTGCCCTGAACATCCATGCAGAGCTTGTGTCTAGCTCGGACCTCTGCCTGCTCGAAGTAGACACTAGCCATTTGTGAGTCAGGACTGTGCCCACCTCGTCCTCTCAGCAGCCTTGTCAAGTAGCTGTTTGCTCTTTTGACTGTATTTTTTAAGGTAATTTTTAGTTTATAGAACATTGAGTGGCAAGTATGAGGAGTTCTCATATATGCTCTCTTACCCTCATTCAGCTTTCCCTGTTATTAACATTTGCCCTGGTGGGGACACATTGGTTACAATTGAGGAGCTGGTTAGTACAATAATACATAATAACAGGAGCTTACATTGGGGCTCACTTTTGTACAATCTGTGGGGTCAGGCAGTTGTGTAACATCATGTACCTGCTATTGTACTAGCATACACAGTTCTTTGACTGCCTTAAATCCCCTGTGCATGACCGGGTCATTCCTCCTTCCCTCAACCATAACCACTGCTAATCTTTTGCTGTCTCTACACTTTTGCCTCCTTCAGAATGTCATAGCTAGAATTGTACAAGAGCCATTTCAAAATGGCTTTCTCCACTAAGCAGCATGCATGGAAGTTTCTTGGTATTTTGGGGGCACTATATCTCATTATTTTGCTGTAGTCTACTATTCCATTGTACAGATGTATCTCCAGTTTGTTTACTTCTGAAGTAGCT
>RJWT010005408.1:0-31036 GCA_004365215.1 Cuniculus paca | reverse complement strand
TGACTACTTCCCCATCTGTACTAGTTTCCTTCATAATTGAAAATCTTTCTAAAACATTGTATACCAGGAAGACAGATTTTATAGTTACCATTTTTTAAATCCTAAGGGATCTCACCCCTCTCTAACTACGCGCTGTCATTGTTCTCAATTAAATGAGCAGGAGCTGGAGCAGAAGAGCAGAGTCGGCTGGCTCCCTGGCGGGGCCCTGGGGCTGATGAAAGCGTTGACTCAGTGGGTCAGAGGAGCACATCCCCGAGGGTACCATCTAAGAGGGCACAGGCAAACCTGAGCTGAACTCAGTGTCACAAGTCCCCTTAGCCTTTTGAGTGGCTAAGGGTAGGCTGTGATCAGTAGAGTGAAGGGCTGTACAAAGATCAAAGGCACCGGGGAGTAAGAGACAAACCAAGTCAGCCAGGGATAACACAATGTTTTCCTCCTTGAGGAACAAACTTACTAGGACTACTGCCAGACTGAGTGCATTAAGGCCCCAGCAAATAAGGCAGGAAGCACTTATGTGTGTGGGGGGAGGAAGAGGGGTATAGAAAAAATTTCATCTTCATGCTTCATAAACATTAATTATTCTCCTCTGGCACTATGATGAAGGTGATTGGAATTACTATTTTACAGCCAGAGGTACTGATGTTAGAGGAGTTAAATTGTTGAAACATTATAAGTGGATGAACAGAAGAAAAAAAAAACCACAAGTATTTTTTGTTTCCCCAGTCTACCCATCAGAGAACGTATATTTTATTGTTTCTTTAAAGCTTGGGGAAAGATCTGAAAAATAGAAAAGGCCTAATCTATAGGCTGTCTTGGGAAAAAGGGTAAGGGAGATAAGAGGTTTTCCTATCAATGGAAAACCAAGATTGACTTTCAGCTAGGAATGCAGTCAATATATTACTTTTTTCCTATTGTGAAGAAATATAAATGGGTACACTAAGCTCTAAATTAACTGGTTAGGAGGAATAGAAAAATAAAAATCCAGACATAGAAAGTCAGGCAAGTAGGATTGGTTTGCTAGATTTCTATACAAATCCATCTAATTATGTGTGAGGTTTGACTGGCAGCTCGACATGAGGGAACCTGTCCCCCGGTACCAAGTCAAGCTGGGTTTTCTTTCTTGTACACAAAGGAGACTCCAACAACCTTCTTCTGCTCCTCCGGGAGACTCAACTGTGTGTCCCTGGTGAGGCACAGCTGAACACAATCTGTCTTCTCCATTCTCATCCTTGTTCTCTTCCTTTCCCCACTGAGTCCACACCCAAGACTGTATTTCATTGTCTGAAATTAACTCAGTTCTGCTTTCTACACCAAGAGCACTACTTTAGAGAAGAGATTACAATAGTCTGCAGCATACACAGGAACATTTGGGAAGAAGGCTTGTAAACCTCAGTCTCGCTCCCTTTGCTAAGCAAGCACAAACTAAGAGGGAGTTTCTTAACTATGGGTCCATGTTAAAGGGGCATTTCTCTCCTGCTCCATCTTTATTCTGTACTTCTATTTCGCTCCCAGTTCCCTAGAACAGTAAAGTGAAAAAGAGAACTGGCAGTCTATATCATCCTCCCCGCTGACAGACCCTGCAGGATGCAGTGACAGGCCACTGCGAAGCGGGAGTCCAAGGACAGACAGGTCCCAGGGTCTACTGCCCCTGGCTTGCCCCTCCTCTTCCTCTGTGTCAGTGAGCCCATCTCTCTGCCAAGCCAGCTGTCTGCACCTGGACATCTCTGTCATTCTGCTCCTTCTCCAGGCCTGGCCAGAAGCCAAGTTGGCAGGGATCCTGCCCTGGTCTGTGCCCCACTTTGGGTAGCCAGCTGGAGCTGGGTAGGGATGGGGAAGACTCCCCTGAAACTCTTTTCAGGCCCCACAAATGCCTGAAGAGCAAACCATGCTCTGACTTCGCATCACTTTTTACTCAGTATCAACTCATCCTCAAGCTTCCATAGAGAGTCTTAGGCTATGTGCCCCAACAAATGAGCGTGCCTATTGCAAAGTGTTTTTATGGGTGAATGAAATAATCGGTGCTTATATGGATGGGCATGTCTGTAGACCAAAGACAGTATGTCATCATCTCTAAATTGGGTCATAAAACGCAGTTATAAATTGCCAACAAATATAATAGACATTTTTTTCAATAATCTTTAGTTCACTTAAGATTCAGAGACCTCACAAAGTAGAGCTGCACTTCCGGGGACCAAATTTATGTACTGTTATGGATGAAACAACATAATTCCACATCTGCTTTTCTTAAGGCTCTTTCAGTCATAAGCAACAGAAAATATACTGGCCTAGGAAGGAAAAGGGGATTTTTATTGAGAAATATTTGCACATCCCATACCACCAAGCTGTCACTCCCATGATAGCTATGTTACAAGGCAGGCGATGCTAGGTCTTCAACTGGGGGATCACTGCCCTCTCCAAGTACACCGCTGTCACCCTGGGAATTGTTTATGTTGCTGCCATAACAAATTACCACAACTGTAGTGGTTTCAAGCAACATGCATTTATTAGCTCACAGTTAAGCGTCAGAAGTCTGGCACGGGAGCTCCAGCAGTGCAGTCGGTTAGCACACAGCACTTATACGGAAGTCTGGCATGACTCCTTTGAGTTCTGAACTCTGATTGTCCCAAGGCCAAAATCAAGGTGTCAGGTGTGCTGTGCTCTTATCTGGAAACTCCAGAGAAGAATCCACTTCTATATGCATTCAGGTTGTGAGCTGAGTCAATCTTCTTGCAACTGTAGGACTGAGGTCCTGGCTTCTTCACTGGCTTTAGCTGGGGACACTGTCAACTCTCAGAGGTCACTGAAGTTTCTTTACAATGCCCCTCTACCTTCAAGGTGTATCAAATTCCACCCACTCATACTTCAAATCTCCCTGACTACTCCTGATGCTTTAAGACCCAAAGATTCCATCAGGTTCACCCAGATCATCACCTTACTGTACGGGCAACTATACCTTGTAGCACTGCAATCATGGGAGTAATAGTTCATCGTCTCATGTTACACACACGCAAGGGAGGAGGAATGAAGATTCTGCCTACGACACTGTGGTTCAGCTCCAATAACTTTTAGTCTGTCTCTATGTGTCACAGGTCAAAGACTCAGGAGAGAAAATCTCATCGTCTGATCTGAGTCGGATGCCCACCATGACCAGTCAGCTATGATCTGAGGACAGGCTTAAATAAAACAGGAGTCTGTCTCTGATGTCAGTACCTGGACACCAGCGACTCTTATGAGACAGGGGAAGGCTTCTGGGAAATGAGCAAATACGGCAGGAGGAATCCTTCTTTACAAAGGACATTAGGGAAATGAGTAGAAAGACAAGCCCCATTCCACACAGCTAGCAGTCAAGCTGGCCAAATAATGCAGAGACCGAGAGGAGCAGGAACACGCTTCAAGTGCTCATGTTTTGTCTTTGTGTTTTCTATCTGGGTTAAACATCTGTGGTGCTGACACTACCGCAAAATAGAACTGTGACTTTGTTAGCTGTCAAGTATATTTCTGAGAATTGTGTTTTCCCTCTGAGAAGTCAAGGATGTGAATGTGCCCTTATAGATCTTCGTGTAGGAAGGGGTTTCTAACTTTGCCCCCACAACCAGATCAGACATTAACCAAATAGAAACCTTTGGATTTATTGGGATATTTTGGTATTTTCATATCCTTTTGGCTGCTCTCAAGGGAACCAGGATGTGAGGGCCATCATCTTTCTGATTTTAGAGACTGGCTAAGTGAAACCTCCAGCTACTTCTTTAGGTGACTCAACAAGGCAGTGAAAAAAATCATTAGGCATTATTTGATAAGTATTTTGTTGTTGTTGTAATGGTAACAAAAGAATACCCTGTTTTTGTATACTACCACATTCTACTTTTCAAAGAAAAATTTCATGCCTTTTTAAATTCATTTTGGGGAGAAATACATAGTTCACTGTATTTATCAAGTGTTCAATTTGTGTGGAGTTCACCAGGACAGTCAGAGAGAGAAAAAAGAAGCAAAGGGAATTTTTGATGCAATAGAGAGTCATGGCCACAACAAATGATGCCCAGGCCTATGTTTTATTTAAAATAACATAGACTCTGTCCAGGAGCAATGACACAAAATACTTTAAAATTACAGTCAAAAGTAAATTAATTTTTACTCATTTTAAAGTTTCTATATGAACTGCACATTTTTGTTATGATGAAGTCAAAGACAATCATATTTCCAAGACTAGTAAGAATAACTATCAGTTTCACTTCTGATCTCACCACTAATCTGTTTCTTGCTTAAGTCATTTCTCCTGCATGGAGAACAATTGCTTAAACCAGAGGCCCTCATCCCTCAGGTCACAGATCAGTGGTGACATTAGATTCTCATAGAAGCAAGACCCTACTGTAAATTGCACATCCAAGGGACCTAGGCTATGAACTCCATATGAGAATCTAATGCCTGATGGTCTGAGGTGGAGTTGAGGCAGTGATGCTAGCACTGGGGAGCAGCTGAAAATACAAATTAACATTAGCAGTGAGGTTTGACTGCACAGAGCCTACAATAAATCAATTGCTTGCAGATTCATGCCAAAATCCTTTCATGTGAGAGACAAGTGACAATTAAGCTGCAGCCAGTAGCAGGATTTATATTGGCAAATGAGTTCATGTACTTCTATTGTGTAGCCACAGCTGGTGGAAGGCTTTAAATCAGAATCTGACACATACTTTAGTCTTTAAATGGGCCATCCATTATTTTATTTACCACTACCATCCAGGCCTATTTCCTGCACAATGCACTTTTTTCAGCCACAGTCTTGGTTAAGTCCATAAGCTAACTCTAGACAAAATGGAAAACAAACATTACAGGAAAGTTTCTTTGAAAAAAGGAAGGGGCCGGGCGTGGTGGTTCACGCCTGTAATCCCAGCACTCGGGAGGCTGAGACAGGCGGATCGTTGTGAGTTCAAGACCAGCCTGGGCTACAAAGTGAGCTCAAGGCCAGCCTGAACAGCATAGTGAGACCCTGTCTCAAAAACAGGGCTGGGGATCTAGCTCAGTGGTCCAAGCGCCTGCCCAGCAAGCGGAAGGTCATGAGTTCAATCCCCGGTGCCAAAAAAAAAGAAAAAAAAAAAGAAAAAAGGAAGGGGCCCAATGATGACACAGCAGAAGACTCTAAGGTTGTCAATAAAAGGAAAATTGCATTCAAAAGAAAATACCTAGCCTCCTTAAAGCACAGGTTTATTACAATAGGTGATTCACATTCTCCAGTCCTCTTTGAATATTATGTGGCAACTGCCTATCCAAAAAAGCCATGAAAACTCCAAAACTGCTTTGCCACATGGAGACCAAGCATGCTGGATTAAAATACAAGCTTTCAGAGCTTTTCAGAAGAAAAAAAATGTGAACCCAAAGAGAGCAAGGAATTGTTGAAAGTCACTACTTCATAAAGTAAAGGCAGAAAGTCTGCCTTAGAACTTCATTCTTAGTGGCTTACTTCATTACTAAAGCTAAAATTCCTTTTGCTATTGGTAAAGAGTAGATCTTTTCTGCTACTAAAGACATACGTTGTGAAATTTCAGGAACAGACTGCAATTCAGAAGGTGACACTTACTCCCCTTTTGGCAAACACCATAACTAGAAGAACTGATGAAATAGCAGAGAATATGGAGGCACAACTGATAGAAAGGATTAATGTGTCACTCTGTCTCTCAGTTTCTCTCTCATTACCAGGGCTTAATACATGACACCCACTACTTGAAAGAGGGAAGGTTTATTTTGACCCATACTCAGTCCATAGTCAGCTGGCACAGGGATATGGCAGAGAATAAATGGCTTGTGGCATGGCAAATGAAAACAGAGAGAGTCAATGGAGGGGCCAGGAAGGGTGATAAACCCTTCCTGGTCATACCTTCTTTGAGCCACTGCTTCATATCAGGCCACACCTCTTGACAGCAAGCCAGTTATCCTGTTTTCATAATCCAATCACCTTTAAAAGGCCCTACCTATGAGCACTTGAAGCTCTTAGGGAATATATAGATATAAACAATAACACCATGGTATGCAATTCAGGTTAACAAGTCTACCAGTATTGACAATGAGGCAGCAATGCTTGTTTTTGTACTATATATATTTCAGGAGGATGTATTTGTAGATATGTTATGGGCACATTTGTTGTCAAGCAACACTATTCAAGTCTTTGAAGGATTATGTGTCAAGAAAATTGAATTAGTTATTCTGTGTCTGTATATGCATAGATAGAAGCGACCATAACTTGACATATTTTTGGTTTCACTACTCAAGTCAAAGAGGTTGCTTTTGTATGTGAGTCCACAACCCAGAGCGTCCATAGAGAAATGCTAGCTAACTGACAAGTGCCACCTGAACTTAACAACATTTTCTAGGATGTGATTAAAATCATCGACCACATCAAAGTTATATGTACTTAACTTATATCTATTCACACAGCTCTCTGAGGAGATAGACATAGAGCACGTATGTCTCTTTTATACACAGAAGTGAGGTGATTTTCTAAAGATAGATTACTGGTCAGAGTTTTGAGTTATGAAGTTTGCCCCAGAGATTTCTTTTAATATAATGGTCACCACTGGTAGCACATTTCTGGTAGCACATTTCAGTGACACTGAATGAGTGAGTCATAAAACTTGCTTACTTGTATGACACATTTAACCTTCTAAATGAACTCAGTCTGTCATTTCAGGGGAGTGGTTAGAGGGTAGTATTTTCTGTTACAATTCTGCATGATAATGAGTTGTATAATTGCTTTGTATTACAACGTAGTAACAATACAAATGATGTACACAAATTGTAATATGCTTAAATCACCCCCAATCCATCCCCCTTCTCTCATAAACTGCCTTCCGTGAAAATGGTCCCTAGTGCCAAAATGGTTGGGAACTGCTGATCTCTCATATAATCAGATTTGTTAAGCATTTCATGAACATTAGGAAAGCATGGCCATACTATTTTCATACAAAGTCTTCTGGATGACTTATTGATTATTTTATTCAAATTCTCTAAATTCCAGTTTTGTAAATCTACCTTGATCTGTCAAAGACCTTTCTCAAAACATTTTAATTGTGATAAAACACACACAATGTAAATCTATCATCTTCACTATTTTTGAGTGTACACTTCAATGGCATTGAGTGTGTTTATATCCTTGTGCTACCATCACCCATGTCCACCCATAGAGTTTTCTTTAGGTGAGACTGAAATTCTATACCCACATAACAGTAACTCATCTTCCCCTTCCCTCGACAAAAATTATTCCACTCCCTGTGTCTATGAATTTGACTGGAGGTATCTCATGTAAGTGGAAACATTCATACATGTTCTATTGTGCGTGACTTACTTTGTTTAGCATAATGTCTTCAAGGTTTCTTCATGTTGCAACATTTGTGAGATTTTCTTTTCTAGTTAAGGATGAATAATATTTCACAGAATGTATATGACATGTTTGTTTATCTGTTCATCTACCAATTGACATTGCATTTTTACCTTTTGGTTATTATGGATACTGGTGCTATGAACATGAGTATACAAATATCTATTCAGGTCTTTCTTTTCAATTCTAGATATATATGGAGAAGAGAAATTGGTGGATCATAGAATAATTGTATTTTAAATTTTTTGTGGTACTGCCATAGCATTTTCCGTAGAGGCAGCACCATTTTACCTTCCTGCCAACAGTGGACAAATATTTCAGTGTTTCCACATCTTTGCTAATGTTTGTTTTTTTCTGGATAATATACATTACGAATACATATGACCAAAATGAATGTTTAAAATTCTATTACAATAAAAGACACATTACCATTAATATATCTCAAAATACTCTCCTTATTTTGTATACACTTATCCCATCATTCTTGCCACTTTCTGAAGCAGTTCTCTTTCATGTCTCTAGGAGGTGTGGAGAGTGCTATCCAGCAGAAAAGCAGACTTGTAAAATTATTGCAGTGTGTTCTCATTCACTTTTTTCACTGAGTCTGGCTACAGGCAATATCTGGCTCTTCCCCAAGGTCACACTGGCTATTAAAGGTAAGCATTTTTAATCAGTTCAGAACATCAAGGCAGTCGCGACTAGAGACACTCATGAAAGAGGACTTCTATGACTACTGCAGAGAATGATGGGGAAAGTATGTTCAAAGCAAGGGGAGCATTTGAGGGGAATTAATGACAATCCATTTTTAATGAAATAAATTTATTTTAATGTAAATATTTACTATACTTTTCAATCACATGCTTTGTAGTCCTAATGATATGAGTTGACACTGCATTGTAATCATTAGTCAGAAACTTTTTGAGAGGTATATCAAAATTCCCATTAAAACTGGGTTTTCATTTTATACTCTAGTACAGTTGTCCTTTGTATATTTGATAATATTTTGTGCATAAGGGCTGAGAATTTAGCTCAGTGGCACAGCACTTGTCTGGCAAGCATGAGGTCCTCAGTTCGATTCCCAGTACCAAAAAAAAAAAATGCTGTGCATAAAAGTTAAGGAATATTATGTATTTATTGGTTTTTGTGTCTTATTGTCTGGCAAACAACCCTTATTTCTGGTAAGTTGCTTCTAAAACTCAGCAGAGACTGAAGTTAGGTATTCACTTTGTGGCTCAGTCCTTGGGATCTTGGCCCTTCCAATTGTCTTTTATTCATTCTCTGCTTCAAACAGGAATCAGTATTAGCACACCATTTGTGAAAGACCCACCATTTAACCCAGCAACGTGGGGAAAAACAAGCTAAATACAGTTAAGCCATCAATACCTCCACCCTCATAACAAACATTTGAGCACAGTCAGATTTGGGGCTGGATCCTGGAAATCTAGCTGTGAACAAGATACACTTGGTTTCCACTTTCATGGATGTTACAGAGAATAAGGCAGGCTACAAAAATAATTCCATGCAACTATGGTAAGTTTGGCAAAAGAGATGCGCAGAGTGCTAAGTAGCACATAACAGAAAGACCTACTAGCTGGGCATGGTGGTGCACACCTGTAATCCCAGCACTTGAGAGGCTGAAACAGAAGGATTGTTGCGAGTGCAAGACCAGCCTGGACTACAAAAAGAGTTCAAGGCCAGCCTGAACCATATAGTGAAGCCCTGCCTCCAAAACAAAACCAAACACAAAACATAGCATGGTCTTTCCCTGGATTCAAGGAAACCATCCCTGAACAAGTGAAACTAACACAGAAAGGATCACTTAGTAGTGGTTGAAGAGCCATTGAAGAGTTTCCTGTTAGGGTACACTGAAGAATTTCCTGGCAGACTCTGGAGCTATACTGCCACCTTTCAAATAAACCCTCCTCTGTCTTCTTACAGTGAGGACTGTTTCAGAATGAATGTTTGTGCCCCTCTCCCCACCTCCTGACAAGTTCATATAATGCAATCCTAACCTGCAGTGTGGATACAGAAAATGGAGATTTAGGGAAGTAATCGGATCATAATGGTGGGTCCCTCATGAATGAAATTAGTGCGTATATAGGAAGAAACAAAAGATAATTTCTCTCTCCAGCTTGGGGTGATACTGGAAGGAAGCCATCAGCAGATACCAAAACTGCTGCCATCTTGATCTGGGACATCTTATCCTCCAGAATTATAAGATATAAATTGTGTAAGCCATTCAAATTGTGAAAATTTGTTTTAGCAGTCCTAACCAAGACCAGGGTTTTAGGTGAATTATTTTACATCATTGTTAATAATACAGTAAGTATTCAATAAATATGTATCATTTATTGAACAAATGTGCTATTACTGGACAGAGAATATGATGATAAAAAAATCATTGTTTTGGTAGCATTAGAGTCATTCAAGCACACATTGATAAGAAATGATCCACTAGAAAGATTTGATGTTTTTATCTATAGCCCCCAAATGCTCCTACACTTTTACTCAAAAATTATATGCTTAGAAATTTATCTTGCAGAATAAACTCTGAATACATACCATGTTTCAGCTATTTCTAATACTGGAAGTTGACAGCAACTAAGTGTCCTACAGGAAATTAAATAAATTATGACACAATTCATATGATGAGATTTTATGCAATTGTTAAGATAGAGTGGAAATTCTATTTACTGACATGAAAGATTTGGTATCATATGTGTGAATATCTCTTGCTAATAACATATTCTGATCCACAAGACACAAGAGTGGAAGTATTTAAAACAAGGTGTTAATAGTAATTGTCTCTAGCTGAACATGACAGCTAGGAAGCAGTAGAAATCAACTCTTTCAAACTTGGGGGGAAGGGAAGAAATTTCAAGAAGGAGATGAAGTAATTCAGAGAAAGGGAGGAGAAGCTGAACAAGCAGGCTTCAGTAGGACAGGAAGCAGGTGGGTCTGGCACCCAGGAATAAGAGGACAATTTCGCTTACCTGCATGAGTGACAAAAGTAAACTCAGCCTGTGTGTGTGTGTGTGTCTGTGTGTGTGTGTGCACGCGTGTGTTTTCTGCCATCCTGTTTCCAAACCACTCAGATTCAGTTCTTCAGGAAAGGCTTAGCAGGGCCAGGGATTTAGTTCAGTGGCTTAAGCACCTGCCTGGCAAGCGCAAGGTCGTGAGTTCAGTCCCCAGGAAAGAAAGAAAGAAAGAAAGAAAGAAAGAAAGAAAGAAAGAAAGAAAGAAAGAAAGAAAGAAAGAAAGAAAGGCTTTGCATTAAGCCAGACAGATCACTGAGGTTGGCAGTTGCAGCAGCACCACATGTGGAGGGACAGCTGCTCACCCCGGAGGAAGAAGCCTACAAAAAGGTAAAATCAATTTTCATCTGTGTTTTTAAGTCCTTCTGTAATAGACAAGGATTACTTTTATAACAAGTAAATTTTTCTTGTAATTTCAAAAACCTCAGAATGCAGTTTGCCCAGTTTCCTGAGCCAATTTTCTTTTTTTATATCCATTGATGTATCTTCTACAAAAAATACCATCCCCATAGCCCTATCCCCTACCCATATATCTACTGACTCACACAAGTTATTTTTATGTGATATGAGCACATAAGACTCCAAATAAACATGTAACATTCCGTTTTAATAATATGATGATGACTACATCTTTAAATTTATTACCTAATGTTAAAGTTGATTTTGAAAAATAATCACTAGAAATTATAGCAAGCATTTACTTGGAACTTGTTCTGTACCAGAAAATGGACTTAGTCATTTACCTAAGACATTTTAGTGTTAAATACATGAGTTGACAAAGCAACAGCTCCCTTCTCCAACACAGCAGTCTTACTATACTTTATCTTTCCTGAAAAATAGATTCTCTTCTAAGATCTTCAAGGTGTTCCATTCATATGAACTGTTCCACGTAATTTATCTCCCTAAATCCCTAAGAGCAAAACACATGGTTGGATATTATCTGTCTGTGGAGCAACAAAGATGTTGCTTCCTCAGAATCATCCATTTATCAACAGAACTTGATCACTTCCCCATTTCCTGAGCTGAAGGCACTGAAAGCAAATCTCTTAGTTAACATATTTTGCAGTCCTACTTTGGGTCAGATCTAATGAGATGCATCAAAGGCTGATTCCATGCACACGTACCATATACCTAGCCTGTGCTGGGTACCCACAAGAAGGACCCTGTCCCAGTCATGATGTAGAGTCCATGCCTACCGTCAGGAGTTTACAGCCAGTGGGTAAACAGGGGAGCACTTGCAAGTGAGATGTTCAACTTAAGAATCAGAAGTGAAAATTATGTTTGAGGAATTGGAATGCACATGAAAATACTGAAGTGAAAACAAAAATGCAGTAAATATGAGGTCAAAAGAAACTCAGGAGAGAGAGAAAGTATAGGTTGGGTGTTTCTTATCCAAAATACATGGAACCAACAGCGTTTGAGACTAGATTTTTCAGAGTTTGAAATATGTGTATATACCTAATGAGATATCTTTGTGGTAGAACCCAAGTTTAAGCACAGACTTCATCTGTGTTTCACATATACCTCATACATAAAGCCTAAAGGTAGTTTTTTGTTTTTGTTTTTGTTTTTTTTGTACTGGGGATCGAACTCAGGACCTTGTGCTTGCCAGGCAGGCACTTTGCCACTGAGCTAAATCCCCAGCCCCAAAGGTAGTTTTATACAATATTTTTAGTGTACCTGCATCCTGACTACTACATGTCACATGAAGTCAGATGTGGAAATTTTCTCTTACAGAGTCATGAGATCTTGTCACTTGCTGCAACATGGGTGAACTTTGAAGATATTATGCTAACTGAAATAAATTACTCACAAAAAGCCAAATACTCATGCCATATAATTCCACATGTGAGAAACAATGCAAAGTACTTATAGGAGGTAGTCATTTGATAGGGACCAAAGAATGGTGATTTCTGAGGACCGGAGGAGAGGGTAGTGAGTACTGATTATTTAGTGGATACAGAACTTCAATTCAGCATGACGAAAATTTTCTGGAGTGGGGAGTGGTGATGGTTGCTCAACAATATGAATGAACTTGATGCTGCTGAACTCTACGCCTAAACATAATCACATGATTAAACAGGTACCTTATGTTATATTTTACTATAATCCTTTAAAAAGTTTTTAAACAGAATGATGGGATCACAAATAAAGGAGTCTGTACTAGAAGAAGAGCCTCTTTGACTTCTCACCACAGTATCCAGATGTTAAGAAGCCGCGATACTGTGCTTCTTAGACACTGTGACTACTTTGCAGTTCCTAACTACAAACCATTCTACAGCTGATTCAATATTTTTCTCCAAATCAATTTATTTTTAAATATTAATTTCCACTCGGCCTTTAAACAAGAAAGGTTTATTTGTACATCTTTGCAGTGCATGATGTCCATATTCATCTTAGGTAGTAGGTACAGGTTCTTAACATATCTTAATTCTTTTTATTCTCCTTTCTCTCTCCCCCCTCTCCCTCAATCTCCAGATCTCCTTCCTATTTGCAAAAGATCTGTCTTCTTGTTTCCAACTGTCTTTATTTTGTTTTTTAAAGTTATTTACACTTGGGTTTCTCATAAAGGAGAAGTAATATCTTATTTAGCTTGTGTTTCTTATTTATTTCACTTAAAATTATGACCTAAGGGGCTGGGGATTTAGCTCAGTGGCCTAAGCGCCTGCCTGGCAAGTGCAAGGTCATGAGTTTGATCCCCAGTGCCATCAAAAAAAAAAATTATGACCTCAGGGTGTATCAAGTTTCCTGTAAATTACTCAGATTTATCTTTCTTTGTGTCAGGATATAGTCATTATGTGTCAGTACCACATTTTTAATTCATTCATGTGTTGATGGATATATATTTTTTTTAATTTATTCAGTCACTAAATCAAGATTTAGCTATTATGATTTGTGCTGCTATACACATGAGTATGCATGTATCACTGTGGTATGATGTCTTTATATTTTGGGGAGAAATTACCTATAAGGGAGAGAGCTAGATCAATGGAATTTCTAGTTTTAGTTTTTTGAGGAATCTCCATACTGATTTCCATAGTGGTTGTACCAGTTTACATTAGTACCAACAATACAGAAGGGTGCCTCACCACCACCACCACAGCCTCACCAACACTTTTTATTCTTCCATTTTTTGATAGCCATTCTTTCTGTAGTAAAATGGAATTCTTTTTATTTTAAAGAGAATAAAACCAAGTGAAACAAAACAGAACAAAGCCAATCAAAACAAACCAGTGTATGTCACACAGGACTTTAAAACATTATGGTGGTTACCATAATGCCTTTTGATGTCTTCAAAATAGCTGCAGATAACTTCAGACATAGTAAAAATCAAACAGAACAGAACAGAATAGAAACATTAAAAACAAAACAATGAATACAATAAAGGACTTCAAAACACAATAATACTAAATTCAAAATGGCTACTGTAATATATCTTGTTATCTTTGAAATAGCCGCCCATACCATCAGATACAATGAAATCAACCAAACGAAACAGAACAAAACCCAACACAAGAAAACAATGAAAATGACACAGCACTTCAAAACAAGACAATAGGGAATCAGCAATGGCCACCAACCTCAGAAGGAGATCTCCCACAGATGCTACGCTACGTATTGCCATCCCTGAATAGATGATCAGACCACCAGCTTTAGACCTGCAAAGTCAGTGCAACACTAAACACCACAAGCATTAAATTGTATTCCACCTCCATAGCCATCATTGCAGCCTGTGTTTCTCCAGATCAGCAGGTGGCTTACAGTGGGCGAAGGGGGGTTGACTCTTCTTGTTTCCCAGCCCATGAGCTGGAAGGGACTGGCATCTGGCCCTCCTCCCAGTGACCCATGCGTGGGGCCGATTCGCAGGGAGGGCTTGCTTCTTGGTGATATCTTGTTCTCTTCCCCTACAGTCCGCAAATGGCACTGACTCACAGGAGAAGGCTGATGTCTCTGGAATTGTAATGCTATTTTCATTGGCATTTCTCTGGTGGCCAGAAGAGTTGAATACTTTTTCACATATTTATTGGTCATTTGCACTTCTGAGAAGTGCCTATTCACTTCAACTGCCCAATTTTGGATTGAGTCTCTTATTTGGAGGGTCTGATTGTTTTCTTTAGTTCTTTTTGTGAACTCTTGAGTAAAGTAGAAAGTAGCTGACAAAAATTTTTTGCCATTCTTGAGCTTGTCTCTTCACTCTATTGATTGTTTCCTTTGCTGTGCAGAAGATTTTTAGTTTTGGTATAACCCTATTTTTATATTCTTGGTGTTATTTCTATTTCCACTTAGAAAATTCTTTCCTGTTACTGTATCTTCAAGAGTTTTACCTATTTTCTTCCACCAGGTTGTTAGTGTTTTAATATCTATGTCTTTTATTCATTTTTATTTTATTGGTATATATTGATCAATATGGGTCCAGATCCAATCTTCTGCAAGTATGGAACCAGTTTACCCAGCACCATTTGTTAAAGAGGCTATTTTTCCTTCAGTGTGTTTTCAGCCTCTTGTCAAAGATCTACTGACAATGTGCCTGGTATAGTTTCTACATCTTCTATTTTATCCACTGTGCCATACATCTGTTTCTGTGCCTGTACTGTGCTGCTTTTATCATTGTAGCCATTTGGCCTTTGTTCTATGTAAAGATATACACAAAATCACAGGCCTTGTGTACCTTATATTTGTCCTAATATCCACTAATAATATGTAACCTAACATATATTGGTCAGTACATAACCTGAAAGTATGTTTCATATCACACTTGGTGAAGTACTACATTGTAATACTAGTTTCTTTTTGGACTGATAACTTTTCAGTTACTAAATCCAGTGATACAGAAAGAAGGAATTTGAGAATGATGAAAGCTGGATATTAGAGCTGTGTATCCAACAGGCTCCTAACAGGAGACCAATAGCATTCACAAATCCAGATCATTCACAAAGCTTATTGATGAAAGAACTATTTACAAAGATTATGGTTATGGGTCAGGTGACCATAGATCCCAGTTTTCACGGGACAGGGTGGTTTCTACCAGTTTTTCCTGTGTAATAATTTAGAGCACCAGCCAGGAGTAGTGGCACATGCCTGTAATCCCAGCACTCGGGAGGCTGAGACAGGAGGATCGTTGCAAATTTGAGACCAGCCTGGGCTACAAAGTGAGCTCAAGGCCAATCTGAACTGCATAGTGAGACCCTGTCTTAAGACAAGGCTAGGGATTTAGCTCAGTGGCCTGAGCACCTGCCTGGCAAGCATGAGGTTGTACATTTGATCCTTGGTGCCACAAAAAAAATAAAATAAAATAAAAAATAATTTAGAGCACCTCTTTTTTTCTCAAGGCTATCTTAATGTATAATTACTATGAATGGATTAAAATGTTTTTAAAAATTTAAAGAGTATTACAGTTTGGATAATAAATTATATTATCTCCACAAATTTAGGGAAATCACAAGGACAATGAAATAATCCAGGATGAGTCACAGTGGAGCAGTCACCATCCTGGGCCTGGAAGGATGAGTGGAGGGAGCAGTCACTCACACCCAAGAGACATTCTGTCTAGCAGGCCACCTTGCGAGGAACTGTGCCTTCAGTGAAGGGACACAGACAGCTCAAAACAACTTTGCAGAGAAAGAGTCAAGAAATAAAAGCCTAATCTCCTCGTGCCCCCTCTTCTGATCTGCCTGAACTCCCACTGGCCGAGGAGTAAGGATGCCACTCACCGTGTTGCACTTCTTTTAAATCAGTCTCCTTCCTCTTCATGTGAAGGCCTCACTCTGGTCACCTCTAGGGATCTCCCCGTTTCAACACTGCACGGAGAAAAAATTACTGGTCTGATCTAGGCTTGTATTAAGAATCAAGGGAGATTTTCTCTACCATCTACCCAGAGGCATTCTTTCCCACCTGTAGCCCAACAGGAGTCGTATTGACAGGCTGAGTGGAAGAGTATACATTAAGTAACAAAAATGCCTGGGGGTTAAAACTCTAGGAATATGAACCTCAGTGTCACCTCAAAGACCCCTCCTGTGTAATAGACACTAAGCAGAGAAAGACATAGAAGGTTGCACCTTCTTTTTAAATGTAAATGCTGTTTTAATACCAAGTAATTGAGGAACAAGGAGATGAAAGAGGAAGGGGGATTTATCATTATCCCTTTGAAAGTGACTTTCACAGCTCCTCTAAGGAAGCCATCTTGCAATGACAAATGAGAAGAAGCGTAAAACACCAGTCAGTGGACTGAGCCTGAGTAAAGGGATTAGTTTGAATCAGGGAGCTTCCATGATGTGCAGCCCAGTGGCTCTGATGACCCTTCTACCACCTGGTGCCAATTTAACAATGTTACTTCACTCAGCAATGTTGAGTATTCACAGAGAACAGCATGCAATTTGAGGAAGAGGACAATAATTCACTGTAAGAAGAAGAAAGGGTTTCCTGTCCCAACAAAATTGATATTAAGTCATGGCCCATTTTATCTATGAAGCCTGGATTTCTTTGTAGAGTTGTAGACTTTGCCTTCTTGATCTAAGCACATAGCAGAGGTGTGGTAATCACTTTTCCATTGCTCAGAGAACCAAGTGAAAAGGCAGAAGGCTTTATTTTGGCTTATGGTTTCAGCTAGTGGTTGGTGGGCTGCATCATTGTGGGGCCTGTGCTAGGCAGACTATCACAGTGGAACCATGCATATCTCATGGTTGGTAGGAAGCAAAACTCAGGAGGGAAGTGGCCGGTGTCTTGGTTACTTTTCTCTTGTTACTAGGCCAAAATATACGACACTCAAAATGAGAGAAGGAAAGGTTTATTTAGCTCACTGTTTGTGGAGGTTTCAGACCATAATCAGTTGGCAGGATGGCATGGCATAGGGGCAACACTTCAAGGCAGCAACCAGCAAAATCAGCCAGAGTAAAAAGGGGACAACAAGCTTCTTCTCCTCTCTTACATTGTAAGCTGGTTACCCTCCCCCAGGGCAGGTATAGCGCTCACACCACCTCTGTGCCCTCCTCTTGCACAGGCTGAGGATATTTACAAAGTAAGGATCCCTGCTCCCTGCTGAGTTCTTAGTTAAATTTCTAAATTTCTCAAGTTGACACAGTGTATCAACTATAACAGCAGGGGTCCCAGAACCCCTTCAGGAACAGGCCACAATGACCTAACTTCATACTACCGAGCCCCACCTTCGGTTCCACCACCTACTTCCCAGTGGCACCACAAGCCAGCAACCAAGTCTTGAATACATTAACTTTGGGACATCTGAGATCCAAGCCAGGACATAGTGAGGAGGTGAAACATGGGCACTGGAGGCAGATGCTGGGGTTTAAATCTTAACTGTCCCTCACAAGCCAAGTGACCTTAGCAAGTTATTTACCTTTTCTGCAATTTAATTCCTCATCATTAAAAATAAGGTCTAGTATCTTCTCATAGGACTATTTAAGCATTAAATTATCTAATAAGGAGCTAAATAAATTCCTAAAGGCAGAACAGTATGAAATATATGGAAAGTTACATAAACCTAATAAAATGAATGTTTCAGTGGGATGACAAAGAATAAAGTCAAAAGACCCTCAAGCCTAAACTCAAGTATATGGCAGAGTTGTCGACATAAGATGTCAAAAATAAAGGTAGTTTTTACTGGGTTTGGACATGTGTCCAAGTTCTGTAAAAGAAAGGGATTTTCTACAGGTTTATATTTCCTTGTTTCTTTTCATAATTTTATAGATGTCAAAGACATGTATGGCCTATGATAGTCATCTATTCACAGTTACTAGATACTTATATTTATATGCATACATATAGTCACACACATATGACCCTAAGCTCTCTTACTGCATAAGCTACTCCCTGAGGCATGTCATTCATTCACTTTCAGTGAAAGGGGAACCCCAAGGCCTTGCTGTGGTTTGGAGGGCATCTCCCAAAGGCCCAGCCATTAGAGACTTGGTCCCCAGTGTGGCACTATTGGAAGGTAATAAAACATTTAAGAGGTAGAGTCTAACAGGAGGCCTATAGGTCATTGAGTGCATGCCCTTGAAGAGATCTGTGGAACCTGGTCTCTTCCTCTTCCTGTCTCACTCTGCTTTTTGCTGTGGGGTCAACAGTTTGTTCTACCACACACTCACCGTAACATGCTATCCTCAACAGAAGCCCAAAGAATGGGGTCACTCGATATTAAACTGGACCTCCAGAACCATGAGCCCAAATAAATATTTTCTTTTTACAAGTTAACTGCATCATGTCATTTGCTACAACGACAGAAAGCTGACTAATATGGGCCGTTAGGATTTTGATTCTAGGCTTATTTTGAGAGACTTTAGGTAAATCTAGTCTTGGGAAAAATTTCCCCAGTTGATATGAGCCTATCTCTCAGAGGGTTGTAAGATCAAATGAAACAATAACTTAGACTAGTGACTCATTTCTGCCAAAGGCAAAAGAAGCTAGGTCATCAAATGCTCTGTAGTTTTGTTGTATATCTTTGTTCTCTGTCTCTGTCTCTATCTCTATCTATCTCCATCTCTATTTCTGGATCATTCTAGAGTGAGCCAGCTGCCAAGTTGTGAGGACACCTGCAAAGTCTTGTAGAGACGTCTACAGGGTAAGGAACTGAGACCTCCAGGCAGCAGCCATGTGAGTGAGGCATTTTAGGAACCCCAGTCAAGCCTTCAGATTACCTCAGCCAGTGCCAATGACTTGACTTTAATTACTTGAGAGACCCCAAGGCAGAACCACTAGCTGTGTGGCTCCCAAATTCCTGATCTACAGAAACCATGTGAGGTAACAGTTGTTATTTTTAGCTGGTAAATCAAGATGATTAATTATATGGCAATAGGTAACATAATAAGGGTTGGCTTCCTGAGACGAAATACACAAATTAGAGAAGAGATCGCAAACATAAAAAGATGCTGAACTGTGTATTGTTGAAAACAAAGCTGACTACGAAGAATTGGTAATTCTAAGGTGCAAAAAATAAACTACAGTTTTATTCCTCTAAGCACCAAGTGAGCACCAACTCAGTGCCTTATATTGACAGGAATTTGACAAATGGGTTAGTGATGATTCCTTCTCTCAAAAAATTTACAGTTTAAGGGCTGGGGATCTAGCTCAGCGGTCTAAGCGCCTGCCTGGCAAGTACAAGGTCATGAGTTCAATCCCCGGTGCTGCCAAAAAAAAAAAAATTTACAGTTTAATGGGAACCAGACAACTAGACAGGATTACAACACAAGTGATAAGTAGGTGAAGGAAGCTTCCTAGTTGAAACTATATCTAAGGGATGTGTAGATTGGGGTTGCATGAGCCAAGCAAAGAGGAGGAGCTGAAGGACAGTGATCTAAGACACGGAAACAGCACATGCAAAGGCAGAAAGGCCAGAAAGCACAGCACATGTCTGAGGGTTTGGACTGAACCCTGGGGGGGTGGGAGAACAGGCTAGAAAGGGCTACAAGTTGAACCCGCAGACCTGTCCACCCTTTGAGGAGTCTGCACTATATTACAAGGCAGAGGGGCTGCCAGAGGATTTTTAACTCCCAGATTTTGGCAGAATAAGAGGCAAGAACACACCTTTCCAATGTGTAGTTCTACCCAGTCTACCAGAGTTCCAAGCATAACTTGTCTCCTTGTGCCTGCGGGTGAGCCCCAAGCATGTGTTATGAGTCCCTCTGTAAGGGACAGGCATCAAGGCTGGAAAGTTTCATGCCTTGCAAAATACCACACATTAGTTCTAAGGGATAGAGCTGGGGCCAAAAAGAAAAGAAGGAAGAGTAATAAAGGAAGGTAGCTGAAGATAAACTCAATGGCAGAGTACTTGTTCAGGATGCACAGCAGCCTAGAGTCAATCCCTCAGTACCAGGGGGGAAAAGGCAGATATATCTAGGGAACCAGTCTGGCAGGCCAGCACAGAGGTTGGTATTACATTTTAAGAGCCAGCTTTAACTATCTATTACTGCCATTGGACTTCCTTTAAAAAGTGGGTTGCATTTCTCTAGGGATGATAATATATGTGAATTTCTGTAAAACAAACATAATTACAGAGAACTAGAAATAACTCTGACAGGTTCCTACTGCCTTCTTTATAATAGCATGGACCCTGTCATGTTTATCAGTGTCCCCAATCTAAGTTAGTATAATGATAACACACATATGACAGATACAACTCACACTGCCTTTCATGCCCTTCACTGTATATAGCCCTAGCACAGGTGAGATCAGCAATGCTCCCAGGTGGCATGGGCTCCTGCCCAGCTGGCTCTGCCTACCTCCAGCCTTCTGTCCCCTAGAGAGTGTTCCTGTCTTAGAGAAGAAGAAATAAAAGCAGAAACATGTCTGCTGAGCAAGAAGATGTTTCTAAAACCCTTAACTGGAAAAAAAATCCTTAGCTGCATTCCTGAGAACACTATCATTTTCTCCAGACCCTTCATTTGTGTAATTTACCCAAGTAAAAATTCTAAAGTGCTTTTAAGAATTTCAACCAAAAACCTTAAAAACCAGCACCACAAAATTCATTTGTATTAATAGCTGTTGTAATAAGTAGCAGATTGTCATTTTACCAACTCAAATGTCTGGATATATATTTGAAGTTTTTTTTCTTAAAATACACTGCTTTTCATTTTTCTTTAATATTTTAGTGACATGAGAGGAAGAAAGTGAATATTTACCATGGGAGATAGGAAAAGTTTGAAAAAGATTAAAGAGAATAAAGACAGATACATTTATAAAATTTTGATAGATCTATTAATATGTAGGCTAAAGAAAAATGCAAATAAAAACCAAGTGCATTTACGAGGGAGGAATCCTTTTGACAATATCTGAACCCTCTAATCAGCGTCAGTATCAGCATTATTAAAAATGGGGAGCCAGACCTTCTTGCACAACTTTATCTAGAAGTTAAAAACTGAGCTTGGATCTGATCAGTCCTCTTGATGTATCTGCCCACTTACAGGAAATACCAATGTCAGACTTACTAGAGAGGCAATTAGTGAAATCAAGAATATGGGACATTCTCCAGATCAAATGACCTGTTTCCTCCCACAAATGAATAGTATGAGAAGAAAAATAAGAGGGATGGAAGAGACCTAATAACCAAATACAGTGTGTGGATCTTGTTGCATCTCAACTCACATGAACTGTAAAAAGACACCCTTGAGACTATTAGCAAATTTGAACATGATATGCATATAGTATTGAGAAGTGATAGTTAATTTTGTTGGATGTTATAATGATGTGATGACTATGTTTTTAAAATTTTTTATTGGTTAGAGATACATACAAAAATTTGTATCAGTGAAGTAAAATGATATCTGGAATTTGTCTCAAAATACTAGATTCAAATGGTGGCTACCAGGGTCCAGAGCAGTAGGAGTGGCAGTGTGGGCTGATCTTGGTCAAAAGATCCATTTTGTGTCTATAGGAAGAATATGTTCTTCAAGGGATCCGTTGTACAGTGTGATGACTATCGTTAATAATATATTCTCAAAAATGCTAATAGGTTTTCAAGTATTTTCACCACAAAAATGAGCACTATGTAAGGCAACACATGTGTTAATAGCTCATGTTAGCCATTTTGCAATGTATATATATTTTTCAAAATATGTTACATACCAAATGTATACAGTTTTATCAATTTTTTTAAATAAAATGTTTAAGGAATAACACTATACATTTTCCAAAGGAGGCTAAAGAAAACAAAATAGGAAAAGTACTAGTCCATGTTGAAACTGGGTTACGGCATACACGGGTCCCTTTTGTTATTCTTGCTTCTGTGTGTGTGTGTGTGTGTGTGTGTGTGTGTGTGTGTGTGTGAAGTTTTTCATCATTAAAATTAAGAGGAAAACTAAACTCACTTACGGATCAATTTCTTTGGCAGGACAAGTCCAGATGGTAGTCTAATCACTTGTAATTTAAGAGGCCATATTAAGAGGAAAATAAAGGCTTTTGAACTCCAAGAAGACCTCGGGATCCCTTGAATTGTAGATAAGAAAGTTCAGGCCAGAAAGCTAATCTAGTGATCCAGAATACACAGCCAGCCTGTGGCCCACCAACGTCACAATTCAGGTTCTCGATCCAGTTTTCTGTTTTTCTTTCTCCCCCAAGTGGAAGACGAATCATTTAATCCTGCTGGAATTCAGTGCCTTTATTGTAAAGATGAAGACACCATTCATTACCTGTTCTCCCTGCATCGTTCATCACTACCTTGAGGACTGAATGAAGAGTGATACAGGATGGCTTTGCAAACTCTTTGCAACTTTAAGGAGTACTAGGTTTGTTTCTCCTGTTAAGTGTCCCGAGTAGAGATGGCAAAATTCAGAGTTCACCCAAAAAGTTTTAATGCTGCCAAACTCAGTGTAACCCTCCCCTGACTGAGACAAGATAGGTTGTGGGGCAACAAAAGCTCCAAATTAAACCCACATCAAGTAAGAGTTCACTTGCATCTTCACTGAGAGAAGCTTCAGAGGGGGCCTCTCATCCAACACTAACTGCCTCAGGGCGACCCCTTGTTTCTCTCTAGCAAACCCATTCCTGAAAGCCATATGGCTCCCCCGCTGGGGGCCCAGGCACAGTGGCATGTGACTGCCAAACAAGAGGTGCGACTTCTCTAATTGGCAAAGTCTGTTTGAATATCTGGCCACCAGCTGACAGACAAGGATGTTGCCATGAGAAGGGGGAGGCAGGGGCCTGCCGTGATGACTGAGGGGTAGAATTCCCCCATTACACTGACTCTTCATTGATTCACCTCTTCCCTCCCCCATCGTGGGACATCAGCAACATAATTGGCTGTCTGGGTAAAAGACATTATGGGAGGAGAATTTGGGTGCTCACTCAGAAACATCTGCTCTGCAAAACCCCTATAAAAATAAGTCTAGGACAGAAAGGGGAACATTGGGCAGGTGAGTCCCAGAGGGAAGAAAGAAAAGAGAAGACAGAGATCAGATGCTTGCCTTGCTACATCTACCATTGTATGTTGTCTAGTAACAGACCAGTGACAAGAGAGCTAAGCCATGCGCTAGGAGAAGCCAGGGCAGCTCTCTGTCTGTAAAATCTACGCCATGACTCAGAACACTTGCAAAAAAAAAAACCCAGTCCTACAGGGAATACAAAAACCCCTGGTAAGGAATCCAAAACCCTTATTTCTTTCCCTCATTTTGTTACTTAACATTTCTTTAGTATTTACTCCACGCCCAATGCCAGACTAGATGCTGGAAATCTGAAAGTCACATGGGCACTGGAAGATCCAAGAAGTTTGTAGGCTGCTTCAGGAAACAGAATAAAGACAGGAGAAGGATTTGCAATTTACAACACAGCTCCCTGTGGCTTCTGAGGAGGCCCCCTCTTGTGAGTAGGGGGCTTGGACTAGGATCCCCATGGACTTGTGATTTTGCAGGGTAGTCTTATCTCAACCCCTAATCTTCCTGTGTTTTAATTCCTTACCAGTGAAGAAGAATAAAGCTGCCTTCCCTTTCACAGGCAGCTCAGATTTGTAGACTGTGTGTGTGTGTGTGTATGTGTGTGTGTGTGAGAGAGAGACAGAGAGAGAGAGATAAAGAGAGAGGAGGGAGAAAGAGAGAGCACATTACTCCTAAAGCTGTGACTTTTTCTGGGTAAGGAAGGCTTAAGATTTTTGGAAAAGTAAGTGGCAATTTAGGTTCTCTTTACTGAGGCTTGCAAGATCTCAAAAAAGAGAAAGCAGGTACACAGAAAGATACAATTCCTCGGTTGATATATGTCCCAATGAAATGCAAAATCATACCATGGCCATGGCCACATTTATTTAGCATTTACTTTGTGCCGGGCACTGTGCTGTGCTTTACGCCCATACATCTATCCCATTTCATCCCCAAAGTGAGATGATTTTATTATTCCCATTTTGTAGGTAAGGAAATTGAGAGAAGTTAAGTGACTGGGCCAAGTTCACACAGCTAGCGAGTGGGGGTATCTTAGCTGCAACCCAAACCCTCCCAACCCTTGGGCTCTTCATTTTATGTCCTGGACTGCTAGAGGGAAATGACAAAACCATGGCCCCCGGAAGCCATCAGCAAGCCATGGCTAGAAGGGTTAAAGGAGGTGTCAGGGTTATTCACCATCCCTCCCTACCTCTGTCTCATTTTTTATACATAGGAGAAAAATGGGTCATAAGAAGGCAAAGTACGCTGGTGGGAAAGGTCGCTCATCACGCCATGATCTTCCCACCAAGTGGAAGTGGCTGCCAGGTCACTGAGCAGGGCTCTGGAAGAGATATTCACAAGGAGGGATTTCACAAGGCCCAGAGCAGTCAAGGATCAGAACTGAGCACAGCTGGACCTTCCTGACTCATCTCCCCCATCCCCAGCCTCCCATCTGACCATCTGGAAAAAAACACCCTAGATCAGTGGTTCTCAGACTTTAGTGTGAATCTCAATCTGCTGGAAGGCTCATTGAAACTCAGGTTGCTGGGCCTCACCCCAGAGTTCCTGACTCAGAACAGTTCCCAGGTAATGTTTCTTCTGGTCCAGAGATCACATTTTGGGAGACATCAGTACATAGCACTGATCTGGCAGATGAGTGCATACTTAATACTCACAGTACTTAGAGAGGAAATAATACCACCTGTTGCTCCTTAATACCTATTCTCTTCTTTTGTCATAAGAGAAACCCCAATTGATTAGCTGGATGGAGAGCCAGCTAAACAAAGACAGTATTTTTCCAGCTCTCTGGCAACTGGGTGTGACATGTGATCTAGTTATACTTGAGGGGATATGACATGTGACTTTCAGGATGTGCCCAAAGGGACAAAGTGGGGCATTCCTCATTCCCTTCGCTTCCCTATGCTGGTGGAAGACAAGGTGGAGATAAATTGTCTTGGATCATGAAGAAAAAGCACGGCATCCTGATGACTTATTAAAACAGAGCCCTTACACTATCTTGGACTTTTAAATAAAAGAAAAATAAACTCATCATTTAAGCTGTAGTTATTTTGGATCTCTCACTTGCAGACAAACCTGTATCTTGGCTGAAACTGACATACACCAACCAATGTTTTAGAATATCACAGATAAGGTAGATAAGCAGATTAACCTACAGTAACTGAACTGATAATTTTTAGAACACAATTGAGCAACAGTCAGAGGCTGATAGGAGACAGATGTTTGATCTGAAGAGTGAGATATATCTCCAGTTGGTTTCTGTAGGTCTTAGAGTTTACAAAGTATTCCACAACATGTTTTTGTGTTAGGATTTAAAACTTTGCCAAAAGTCATTTAGCTGTTTCTTAAGATTTCATTTCAATTTACAATTATAGAAAATGTTCCCCAGTCATTTTATGGCCCTAAATTATACCTAAAATCTTCCTAAGTTGGATTGTTCACTGATACACAGTTATGTTTCTAGAAAGAGACTAGAATCCCAGCAGATGATTTAAAATAAAAGTTAAATGGATGTAATTTGTGTTTATTTTTGTCTTATAGAAACCAATAGTATAGAATTGCCAGTGTCTATTTCACAGTGATGGTTTGAGGCAAGTAGATAGTTTCCTTTAAATAGCTTCTCTGAGGAAAACACATGGGGAGGAGACCAAAACTGTCCGGGAGGGAAGGCAAGGGAAAAGGTCAGGTTTTACTATGATCGGGTTCGCTCTGCACAGAGTCATCTAATTTCCCACATTGGGATTCCTATAATAATCTCAATTTTAAAAAAATCAAGAGTCAGAAGAAATAAAATTCTGAGCAATATTGACCACCAACAACAAACCTTTCGTAGCTTTCTGTAGATCTTAGGGTTTATGAAGCATTCGACAACGTTTTTGTGTCAGTTTTCCGTTACCGTGGTAAATACCGGAAACAAATCAACTTAAAAGAAAGTTAGGTTTATTTTGGATCACAGTTCCTGAGGTGGCCTTGCTTTGGGAGCTATGGTGAGATAGTACCTCACAGCAGGAGCACGTGGCGTAGAAGGCAGCTCACCTCATGGCTTTTGGGAAGTGAAAGAGAAAGAACAAGGTGTGGGAGGTCACTTTGAAGGGCACAGCTTCAGTAACCTAACTTCCTCGCGGAGAGCCCCACCTCTTAAAGAGTCTGTCACCTCACAATCATGCTACAGGTGACAACCAAGCATTTGAAACCCAGGCCTGAAATAAGCCTGAAATTTTTCCCATTTCAGGTGCTTTTCCACTGTAGCTGTCACCCACCATTCCATGAAGTTAGTGGCTGATGGTGCCACAGATGTTTTACTTATTAATGCCTATCAATTTTACAGAACACTGGGTATAAATGTCTATGAATATATTTTGATCATATTCATTCCTCCTGTCAGTCACCCTTCCTTATATTCCTCTCCCCTTTCTCCTTATTTTCTTCCTTTTGTCTAATAAGTTTCCCTTCTTCTTTCATGTCATCTTTTATACAGTTCACATAATAGAACATGTGATGCTTGTCTTTTGAATCTGGTTATTTCGTTTAACCTGGTGACCTCAAGTTCTATCCATTTTCTTACAGATGACAAGTTTTCATTCTTCTTTGCAACTGGACCACATTCCATTGTGTGCATATGCCACATTTCCTTTATTCATCTATTGTTGATTCCATATCTTGACAATTGTGAATTGTGCCAAAATGAACGTGGGTATATGGGTATCCCTGTAGTATGCTAACTTTAATTCCTTCAGATAATACCAAGGGCTAGTATAATTAGATCAAAGAATAGCTCTATTTTTCATTTTTTGAAGAACCTCTATGCCAATTTCAGTAAGGACTGTACCAGTTTATGCTCCCACCGACAGCATAGAAAACTTCCCTTCCCCCCACATCCTCACCAGCATTTGTTTTTTGTATTCTTGATGATAGCCATACTGACTGGAGTAAGATGGAATCTCAACATAGTTTTGATTTGTATTTCCCTAGTGGCTGAAGATGTTGAACATTTTTTCATATACTTAGTAACCATTTGTACTTCTTCTTTTGAGAAGTGTTTGTTCAATTTATTTGCCCACTTACTGATTGAGCTATTTGCTATTTTTGGTGTTGTTTTTCATTCTTTATATATGCTATGGTTCAATCCTCTGTGAGAAAAGTTGCGGGCAAATATTTTTTCCTATTCTGTAGGCTGTCTTTTCACTCTCTTAGTTGTTTCCCTTGCTTTGCAGAAACTTTAATTTGATATAGCTCCATCTGTTGATCCTTGTTATTTCCTGTACTACAGGAAATCTTTGCCTGTGCCTATGGCTTCAAATATTTTCTCTGTGTTTTCTTTTAATAGTTTCAAATGTTCAGGTTTTACAGCTAGGTCTTTGTTGTATTTAGGATAGGAATCTAGTTTCATTCTTCTACATATGAAACTCCTGTTTTCCAGCATCATTTGTTAAAGAGGTTATCTTTTCTCTAACATATATTTTTTGCTCCTTTACCCAGATTCAGAAGACTATATTTGCATGAATTTGTTTCTGGCTCCACCATTGTGTTCTATCAGTCTATGTCCCTATTTTTGTGCCAGTGCCATGCTGTTTTTGTTATTATGGCTTTGTGGTATAATTTGAAATCTGATATTGCGAATGTTTCCTTGCTATTTTTTCTCAAGATTTCTTTGGCCATGCTAGGCCTTTTGTACTTCCATACAAACCTGATGATTTTTTTTCTAGTTAGTTCTGTAAGAATGTCATTGAAACTTTGATGGGGATTGCACTGAATCTGTTGATCATTTTTGGTAAAATTGTCATTTTGACTATATTAATTTCTTTCTAGGTTTTTAAGACAGAGTCTCACTATGTAATTCAGGCTGGTATTAAACTTATTATTAGCCCAGACCAGCCTCAAACTCACAGCAGTCATCCTACTTCTGCCTCCCAGTGCTGAGATTACAGCAATGTACCAACCATGCCTGGCTAACAATATTAATTCTGCCAACCCATGAATATGGGAGGCCCTTCCACCTTCTGGGGTTTTCTTTAATTTCATTCTTCAGTGTTCTGTGACTTTTATTGTCCTTGGTTTGGTTGATCCCTAGAAATTTTTTTTTTTCCGATTTCCTTCTCTACTGGTTCAGAATCAAAAAATGAAAAGCTATTGGTTTTGTAATGCTGGTTTTCAGATCCTGGAGCTATATAAAAGTTTCAGAATAAAAAAACTTATTCACAAAATTCCTTCCTAGCTCCTCCTCAAAAACACATGGCTCATCTTGAGGGTGTTAATTGAATGGAAACTGAAAATATTGGGTGAAATCTTTTCTGATATTCTACCTGTCTTTAGAACCCAGAACAATGGTACGGATATCACTCACTAACAGTAGAACAAATAAATGAATATAACATAATGAAAGCAAGTGTTGTAGGCATCAAGATAAACAACTTGGAATTCTAAATACTCCATGATGCAGCATGCCTTAGAAGACATTACAAAGCTGATTAATAAGATTCCACCTTTTCCTTTGTAATTAAGTCTAGCAGAGGTGTAAACTAATTAAAAGTGAATATGTATGTGGCTGCATTCAGTTGCATGTAGTAAAATGAAGCAAATGCATATTTATAAAAGACACTGACAATCCTTATGGTATGACAGAGCACCCATGTTAATTATAATTCATGAGCTGTGCATAGGAATATACATTTAAAGAACACTCTAAGAAAGCATCTTCCAAATAGTCTTCAAATTTCTACAAGGGTGTTTCTTGCAACACCCACGGTGATTGCATCAGATTCTAACAGTAACTTTCAAATTAGACCATGACCATGAACCTCCCAAAAGTCTGATGTCACTAATGGCCAATAATTTCACTGCTCTGTGAATGTTTACCTAACAAACTAAAAATAAAATGTTTTTTTTTTTACCACCTTGGAAATTACAGTGACAAGGTACTTTCTCAGAAATTAATCATTTTAGTTGGATACATAAATCTGTTTTTTTTTTTAAGGTGGGATGAAAATAAATCACTAGGAGGAGGCACATGAGGAGTTAGGCCAAGAGGGTGGTTTGGGAGCTAGTCCCACTGGGAAATGACTGTGTCCACTCTCTGCATACTTCTTGTGGCAGTCAGTGGCAGACAGGGGAGGGCTGTGGAGACACCTTTTAGTTGCCTGTGTGACTGTGTTAAGAGTGAGGAAGTAAGCTTCATGAGAAAATGCCGCTGAAAGTCATTTCAAGATGGTTCAAATTCATCAGGAGGACCTTTTTCAATAAAAAAATTAAGCATTGTTTGCTAGATGCTTCTGCTCTTCTCACGCAACTTTAGAGGAAAGCAGCACGCATTGCAGAGCTTATCAGGTTCCAAGAAGATAGAAAACAAGAAGCTTAATTACCAGATGTTTTAAAAAATAATAGTCCAGTAATTTTTTTATTTGTCAACTTGATTGCAAACAATAAAAAATGATTAAAATACTTATTGTGCTGTAATTTCTTTATAATTTGGTATTTTTAGAGTCAGGTTTGCAAATGATTAGCATCTAAGGGACTCTCAGAAATTAAATACAAAATTAGAAAGTACTTGTACAGTGAAACAAGTACTTACCAGTAGCTAGCTCTTATCAACACCAAATAACAGGCTTTGGTTCTCATCAAGTGATAGGCAGGGAATTATCTCACGGAGCGGAAGTCAGCTGGTGACCAGCAGCCATAAGGAATCCATTGTCTGCCAGGGCTCACAGTTTATTCAGAAGCTGAACCATAGGATACAGCATGTCCTGGATGGGAACCCGGTTCAGGTAGGCACGTGTAAATGCTGAATAAATGGAAGTTTGAAACATCGGCTTTAGCTTAGAGACCATTCACCTAAGGATTGAAAGTGTTTTTAAAAGCTTCTTATTTGGTTAGTACTGGGTGTTTCCAAACTTATTTGTACATCTGATTTTGATCTGACTAAATTTGGAAGTGACCCTTTCCTAAAGGGGCCATCACTTCTAAAGTTGATCTTCAAGCCCAAGACTTGACACGCCCTAAGCAGGTGCTCCTCATCACGCAAGTAGAGCAGGACCCCCAGTGGGTGGCAGCCATGAACCTCGAGATGAAGGTTTAAGGTGCAGCATGGACTTTTTCTTCTCCCCTCCTCTCACCTGGACCAGACAGTTGATTTGACATAAGCACCCAAGGAAAGATCTTACAGGGGGAAGGATTAACGATTTTGCAAGTTGCATCACTTAAATAACACTTAGTTCATGACTTTCTGCCTTCTTCTTGCATCTGACCCCCCCAGGCCATCCAGGAGGGAAGCAGATGGAGCTGCTAGACTCTGGGAATCGGAGTGACTGTGTACTGAAGAACAGATGGCACACGGGAAGCAGGGAGAAGAGCCAAGCCTTGAAAAGGAGGAGAGAGTGAAGATGCAGGACCACCGAGCAGGTGAACAGTTGCAATGTGCAGCTTGAATTTGAGAAATGCCCATTGTGGACATTTTGAGATTCTCTCTGGGGTTGTCGGTCCATCCCTTTCCATGATGTAGCTATATTTTGGGGTTACATTGTCCAAATTACACAAACACTGATTATTGGGTAACTCACTTTTAACAAATAAAAAATTCAGTGTTTTCTGAAGATGATATGCTTACAGTCATGGGAAGCCACAAATGTAATAACAGCAGCAATGCTGTACACCTGGAGAGGGCTATCACATTTATAAAAGGAGCCTTGAGATTTCCCAACTTCACTCAGTCCTACCAACCAACAGAACTCCCCCAAACACGCACCACTTAACAGATGAGAAGACTGAGC
>RJWT010005407.1:0-31053 GCA_004365215.1 Cuniculus paca | reverse complement strand
CCCTGTTTTGATTTTCCTTTGTATGCTTTCACTGTAATAAATTACAGCCATGAGTGTAACTACATGCTGAATCCTGGTACTCTTCTTAAGGAAATATTGAACATGGGTGGTTTTGGGAGCCCTGAAACAAAATGAAATTAGATACTGATTCACTTAAAAGCTTAGTTTCACTATAAAATCAGAAGTACATTCTGGTGTTTCATGAAGTATAAAATGGGAGAAAGCATACAGTACATATTGAGCATTTACTCAATAACATGACATTCAGGGGTTTTTTTTGTTTTTTTTTTGCAGCACTGGGGAACGAACTCACAACCTCATGCTTGCCAGGCAGGCGCTTACACCACCTAGCTAAATCCCCGGCCCAACACTCAGGTTTTTAAAAGTCTGATTGAGTGATACATTAACATACACTTGGCAATCACATGTTAAAATATACAAATATTCCTAATGAATGTTTTCTGATAAAACAAGAGCTATTATGTTCAATTTGGGTACTACATAATCACATATCAATACACACAGCAAAAAGTTAAACTTGGAAACTCAAGCAGCAAAGAGAAAAACCCACTGAGGTTGTTAACAATATATAATGTGCAAATTATTATGAATTAGTAACAATCTTAGGGCATTGTTACATTTGTAAAAAATATTAAAACATCAGAACAACTTAATATTAAGCACTGTCAATTTTTGCTTTAGCCAGGCATGGTAGTACACATCTGTTATCCCAGCATTCTAGGAGTGTGAAGTGTCAAAAGAAGATCACAAATTTGAGCCCAACCTCCCAGGCAACTTGGTGACTGACAGAAACCATCTCAAAGTAAAAAATGGTCTGCATATGTAGCTCAGTGCAAAGGCCCTGGGTTCAATCTCCAGTATCATACACACACACACACACACACACACACACACACTTTTCATATGCTATTGTGAAAGTGATACTGGTCACTATCATAAATGTGAGTTTAAAAGCTATTTTACAGAGGAAAGAGTCTGGATTTTAAATCAGGCTTCTTTTGAAGTGTTTTGAATTAATAAGCACGTCCTCATTCAGCTGAGCATTTTTGGCTTACTGATGAGTGAATATTCCATGGGACTTAAAATACACTGCCACATGACACTTCAAGAACATGAAAAGCACTGCTCCAGATATGGTTCAAAAACACGTCAGATAGTAATGGAAGAAGACATTTTGCTGCAAAAAAGCAAAATTAATGCAGTGACATCTCACTGAACTTTCATGTGGTACTCTCTGGGTATGTCTTATTTTGTGAATATGAGTTGACTTATCTTCTGACAGTATACAAATCTTTTAAATTACCATGATTTTTATACAGCAGAACATTACTGAAGTAACATTTCTTTGAAATTATAATACTAAGATGACTTACATTGTATTTTTAAGTGCTTAAGATTTATTCTGCAAACAACAATCTAACAGCCAAATTCAGAAAATCAAACTAGTCAATAGTCTATTCTGCCACCAACAAATGAACTATTTGGATAACAAATCATATTCAACGGCACGCTAGTAAACTAGCTCTTTGATGTTGCAGGAGAGGCACAAAACACCACTCCCAACCTTGATTTGTGACATTTAGTGACTTCCATGGTAATAAATACTCCTGCTACAGAAGACTTCAAGCTCACAACTGGTGCATAAAACTTCCTAACATTTAACAAATGACAAAGCCTTTGGTGCTGTAGGAGTCAGGGCTATTACATCTACTGTACTGTCCTTATGTTAGGTTATTGATTTGAAATACAGCATTTCTTGTGTTTAATGTAAACACCTGTTTAAATTTCTCTCTTAGCACTGCTTTTACTGTGTGCCATAAATTTTCATTCATCTTAAGTCTTTTCTAATTTATCTCATGATTTCTTCTTTGGTCCCCAGATTAACACTATGTTAATTTCCATAATTAAAAACATTTTCATTTTTGTTCTGTTACTGATTTCTAACTTCATTCTGTTCTGATCAGAGAAGATACACTGTGTAATATTTATCTTTTAAAATATACTGGAACTTAATTGTAAACTAACATACAGTTTACCCTGGAAATGTCTCATGTGCACTTGAAAAGAACTGTGTAATGATGTTGGATAGCATGTCCTATATATGTATATTATTAGATCTAGTTGGTTTATTGCATTAAATCCTTTATTTCCTTATCTTGTTTAGTTGTTTTATACATTATTGAGAATGAGGTACTGAATTCTCCAGTTTTCTTTGTAGAATTGTACTTCTTTCGTCAATTCTGTCAATTTTTGCTTCATACATTTTGATAGTCTGTTAATAAATGTATAAATGTTTATTAAACCTCCTAGCTGTACTGAACTTTTTAAAATATATAATGACTCTGTCTCTTGTAACCAACTTTTCTGACTTAAAGTATACTGCGTCTAATACAACCACCTCTATTCTCTTTTAGATGTAACACTGTTTTGAATCTTTTTCACCCTTTTACTTTCAACCTATTTATGTCTGCGGCTCTAAGGTAACTCTCTTACTAACAGCTGTTGTTGGATATTTTGCATCCATTTAGCCAATCCCCACCTTGTGAATGAAGACCTTAATCCAATTACACTAAAAAGTAATTACTGATAAGAAAGGACTGATTTCTGACATTTTGGCTCCTACATACCTTACAGCTTTTCTGCCCCTCATTTTCCATTTAATGTTACTGTTTTGTTGATTTCTGTTTGTAGTAAAATATTTAAACTCCTTTCTCATTTCCTTTTGTGTATATATTCTTGTGACTTTTTATGCTTAGCACAGTAATTATATTTTACACACTAAAATCACTCTAATGTGATTTATACTAGGTTAACTTCAGTAACACTAAAAAAAATACTCATTTGACATTAATATTTCCATACATACCCGTTCTAATTGCTGAGGTCACAAAATTACATGTTTACACATTATGTGTCCAAAACCCTGAACTGCTAATTATTTCAACTGTTTTAGTCTCTTAAATTACACAAAAAACAAAATGTGGCATTATAAAGCAAAGCTACAATAACACAGGCCTTAGATTTTTTTTTTGTTTTTTGTTTTTTTTGGCAGTACTGGGACTCAAACCTAGGACCTTAACACTGAGTTATATCCCAACCTAGTTATTATTCTGAGACAGAATTTCCCTTAATCACCACACTGGCCTGAATGTTCGGTCCTCTTGCCTCAGGCTCCCAGAATGCAGGATTACAGGCATAGACTACCACACATACCAATGACCAGTGATGGCGAACCTTTCAGAGCTTTCAATGATAACAGCCCCTGCGGCACATGTACCATAGGCTCATTACCACTGTCTTAGACTAATTTTTTAAATGTATTGGGAATGTAGAAAACAAAAAGTGAAATTACACTCCATTGTTACAGTATCACAGTACTAGCTTTTGTAACTGCCCACATATTTTCCTTTACTGAGATCATTATTTCTTCATAGGCTTCAAATTACTGTCTAGTATTCTTTCACTTCAAACTGCAGGACTCTCTTTAGCTAATTTCTTTTAGGACAGGTCTAGTAAAGAACTCTCTCAGCTTTTAATTATCTGGGTTTGTCCTACCTTTTTTCTCACTTTGGAAAAATAGTCTGCCAGTTCTAGGATTCCTGGTTGACAGTTTTCTTTTAGCAACTGAATATACTGGCACACTATCCTATGACCTCTTATGTCTGATGTGAAATCTGATGACCAAAGCTCCCCTGTATGTGATGAGTTGTTTCTCTCTTGCTGCTTTCAAAGTCCCCTCTTTGACCCTGACTCTGGTGATCCTCCTGCCTTGACCTCCCAAGTGCTGAGATTACAGGTGTGCACCACTACACCTAGCAATCTATTACAACTGAAAAGCACTTGAAGTTTCACTTGCTCCTTAGAGTTCATGTAGCCTTTTTGGCGGGGGGGGGGGGACCAGGAATCGAACTCAGGACCATGCACTTACCACGGAGGCGCTGTGCCACTGATCTATATCCTTAGCCCTCTATCCTTTAAAAAATTAAATTTCAAGATATCCTTTGTTTTTCTAATGTATAGATAAGCCCATCTTTGTTTCTTTTGCAGTACTTAGAACTGACCTGGGACTTCACAGAGCTATATCCTTAGCTCTACTTTGAGAGAAGGTATTTTAAAATTGCTCAAGCTGGACTCGAGCTGGCGATCTTCCTGCCTCAGCATCCAGGAGTGCTAGAATAACAGGCATGAGCCATGATTCCATCCCATCCTTACTGTTACAGGATCAGTGACCCTACCTATGTTTCTCTACTCCAGGAACAGAAATTCAATTAATTGAAACTTGATTAAAATCTTTTATCAATTTCATTTATACCCATTATGTTTTTAGAAAAAAGAAAATTAAAACAACTGATAATTTTTCAACCGTCTAAAATGAATACCAAAGATAATCTCCTACAATGCCAGAATCCACAGTACCATAAAAGAGGATTCCCTAGTGTGCTTTGGAAATCATTAACTGTAATAAGTCTTTTTTTAAAGAAGCAAAGTCAAAGAAAAAAGTATCTTATAGTACTCTGCATTGTACTGCAGGTCATGTCATTCAATTTTAATGAAAGCTTAATCATATTTCCTAGTAAGAACTTTAAACCTTTACAGTGAAAAGAGTATAAAATTTGGGTCAGCTATTCCTTTTTTTTTTTTTCTTTTTTCCTCCATAGAACAAATTTAGGTAACAAGAGATATACGAAAAGATCTTTTAAAATACCTGATCATGAAAAAAGTATTTCAAGCCTTTACCCTCTCTGTAAACCTTGTCCTAAATTCAAGTTCTTTAGCTAAACAAACCTATCACTAAATTTAATCCTTCATGAAAAGGTTCGCTGAGTCTTTAATTCATAGTTTTTTTAAGAATCACTGAAACCTTGCCAAATGTTCATTCTCCTATGAGCAAATGAGCCAGCTAGTCTTCCATTGTCTATGCCATGACAGTCTGTTAGAAACTAATCAAAAAGCAAATACCTTTATCAGAGAATATGTGTTCTAACTCATGGAGGTCCGGCAACAGGTGAATACAGTTTATGCAGCAGTAGCTGAAGAAATCAAGGATGACCACTTTTCCACATAGGTCCTTGTAGACAGAAATAGGCTTTTCTGTGTTCAGCCATTCTAATCCTGAAATGTATACAAAATAAATTACAATAATGAAAGGTAAAAATGGGTAATTTATCTAAAACTTTCCATTAGAAGATGAATCTTTGCTCTTTCTAGCACGACTGCAAACAGTCCAACACCTTAAGAGATGATAGATAGCATTAAAGTCTGTAGTAGTTTATTTCATTTATAAGAACTGGCCTTTTTTAAATCAATAAACAAAAGATATAATGTATCTTCATTACTATAATTGCATAGGTACCTGTGATATGAAGGAAAAGAACAAAAAGCCAAGTCAACAGAGGTTAAAGGTCCAAAGAGGTAAGAAAAAAGAAAAGGAGGAAAGGGTGACAGGGTAGGGGCAGCAGGAAGGGTAAAGAATGGGAGAGCTGCTTTCATGAGGCAGTCAACAAACACAGTAAGAAAAAGCTACTAAATTCTTTCAGAACTAATGTAGTAGTCTGTGTATGAAAAGTGGTAAAACCAACACATTTAGGCAAAAACAACGGGAAATATCAAATATTAAGTAACTGCATACACAATTAGGTGAAATAGGGTATTGAGAATGAAAGTTAAACTCAAAAACATTCAGACATAGCTAAGTATCAAAAACAAAATATATTTAAGGATAAAATACAAAATGCCTAAGTCAATCTCCTATTAAAAAGCTGAAATGTTCTGGAGTTGGATGAAACACTAGATACAAAATATTTTAAATGCAAAATCTAAAGTGACATTAACATTGATGAATGTGTTCTCTTCCCTCCAAAGAAACATAGGCTCTCATTATCTGTACTTCTATAACTCAGAATTTATAACTACTTGATTATGATTCAAAAGTTTAACTGTAGTACTAAGATTTTGTTAAATATTAAAAGTACAGCATCCCTACCAAAACAACTTACAAAAACAAAGTTTATTGTTTATAAGTAAACGAATGTAGCTATTAAAATTTTTGATTTTAAGTACCTACTTAGAAATATTTTAGAGCAACTGAACCTCAAAGTTGGGCAGAGCGAGTAAATTCATTTGACCTACCTTACCTATGGGGGATATGCTTGAAGACCTCCAGTGGAGGCTTGAAACTGCTTAGTCTACTGCAACTTACAATTTAAGGCCTTTTCCATCTTAAGTAGGCATTTATCAGGCACCGAGGACCCAAGTAACTTCTGCAGTTTAGCATGTGACAACAAAACTAGGGCAAGTTTCTTTTTCCTTCTTCACAATGTCCGATAAAAGATGAATTCTTACTGCAGGTCTTAGCAACCTCAGCATATGATTTTTGTTTTCTTCATTGGGAACTTTCACCTTTTCATTTAAAAGAAGTATTTTATGGATTCTCGGGCATATTTGATATGCCCACCACCAGCACCACTCTTGAGCTCTGAGCCATTGTTAAGTTAAATAAGGGTTCCTGGAACACAAGGAATACTGCTACACTTGACGTGATAACCGTGACTAAGACTAGGTCGCGTGCACAGCACTGATAAGGGGACAAGGTGATCTGGAAAAAAGGGCTGACTCACACAATGGACAGGACATAGTAGGAAGGCATGTGATTTTGTCAGATTCAGAACGGTGCTCAATTCAGAAACTATGAATTGTTTATTTCTGGAGTTTTCCATTTAATATTTTCAGGCTGTGACTGACTGAAGGTAACCAAAAGCATGCAAACAAGATTAGATAATGAAAATACTGCCAAATCCTAGCAGGTGGCCTGCTTGTAATAGTGCATGTACCATGTTAACTACCTCTCTACAAACTTTTTACAAATATGTACACTATTGTGAGTGTCTGTGTGTGTGTGTAACATTTTGAAGTTTCTCTGATGGGATATGCATTCATGCACTTCTGGGGGAGGGTAAGAATTCCTCAATATTTCAAATCTACTGTAAGATTCGTAACGGAAAAAATAAGGACTTCTCAGAGCAATGCAAAAGGCTCTGAAAGACACCCAAGACTGTTGTCAGAGGAGGTTCCGATATACCTCCCATGAGATAACTAAACCCTGCCACAACCAACCGATTAACTATACATGTGGTTTCAGTGTCATGCCAGGACACATGCCAACATCACCAGGCAAAACAATGCCACTCGAACCAGAGAAGGAAAAGTATGGTTTCATTTCCAACTGCACTGCTGAGAGTATCCACTCCCTCGTGTTCCAAAGGCTCACACAGCCAGAATCCAAACCCAGGAGAAGGGCTATTAATTGACTTGGATTTTAAAAATTGTAACTTTCTCAATACTGAACGGGAGAAACCAGGAAACCAGCCTAATCTGAGGTCCGTAGATAGGGATCATCGAACTCCGGCACTTCTCGGCTGGGAAGTTTCTCGGTCTCCCTGTGCCTCAGTTTCCTCAACTATTTAACAGGACGAATCAGAGCACGTCATAAGGTTGTGGCTGGGTTAAATAACACAATACGCCCTGAGGTGTTTAGAACTGTGCGTGGCACACAGTGATCCGTAAAAGTCAACCAGGATGCTGCAGAGAGACGAGCCGAAGTCTGCAGGGAAACAGACCGAAGGGGCAGAGTGGTGTGGACACCGCCATCAGTGCCGCCACTGCCAACCGGGGCCACAAACACTCCTGGGGTCCTTCCCTAGCTGACATCAAGCCGAGCAGGCCTGCCCTCCAGAAGCCCGCGGCGGGCGTCGCCGCTCGGGGACGGGGACGAGGACAGCGGAGCACGCGCGCCTGGCACCGCACGCGCCCACCCCGCTGCCGCCCCTCACCTTCCGGGAACTCGGGCACCGACAAGTCCTGCTCCCAGCCGTCCACCTTCTGCAGGTACTGGTAGACCAGGTCGTCCTTCTCCTGCTGGGTGACGGCGTCGAGCAGGGCGTACTCCAGCGAGGTCTGCGCGGGCAGCAGCCCCGAGAGGCCACAGCCGCGGGCCCCGGACGCCGCCATGTTGCGCGGGTCCCGCGCGCCGGCCGCGGAGACGTCGGGAGGAGGCGCGGCCCCGCTTCACCCCCACCAACCCCGCTCTGCGCCAGAAACACGTTTTTGGTTTTTAAGAATGCAGACGAATGCCAAAGTCCAAATGGCCGCAATTCCTGGGCACGGAATTAAACCACTGTCGCAACCCACCCCGCCCCTTCCCGGCCCCACGCCGCAGCCCAGCCTGGACATTGAGAACGCCTGATTCAACAGGGCCAAATCCCCTGGCCGCATTCTGCGGGCTTTGTGGCGCCCATTCTTACACCTTCCGCCTTGGAAACTGGCAGGCTTTAGAGTAGAAGTAAAATAAAACAATCCAGCAGGCCAGTTAAAAAAAATTTTTTTTAAAGATCCCACTCTTAGACCCGGATCAGCCGATTCGACACGCCCCTGGCAGCGGGAACTGTTTCCCGCCAAGACAAGAAAGGTAAGGCCAGGGATACAGTGTCTTCCAGAGAGGGGGCTTTTTAAGTTGGAGTGGCCTTGATTTGTAAACAAACGTTGTGTTTTGTGACCCTGGGAGTGTTGAAAGTGCAGGCGCGAATAGAGCGTCAGCCAAACCGGGGAAGGGGGCGCGGAGGGGAGCGGATGCAGCTGGTCCCGGGAGTGCGTGCGGGGGCTCTGAGGGCGGGCTCTGCTCCCCCGAAGGGGAGGGCGCCGGAGGCTCACTTGGAGCTGGTGTGGTTCACGCGGCAAGGGTGAAGGCCTTGCTCGCTGGCCTCGCAGGCTCCAAGATCCAAAGAGAAAGGGAGCCTGTAGGAGGTATCTGGCACATGGCCTGGGTTTGACTGCAGCTGGAGAGGACTGAACACTTGTAGGACACACTGCCTTCCACTCTGGGGGACAGAGTGGGGCTCCAGGCCAATCAGGACTTAACATGTTTCAACTTTGTTCATTGTCCAGGGATTGTAAGATGCTGCGGGAGGAAGAGACTAGACTGATTCAAGAAACTGAAGTTATTGACCTTCTACTAGGCACGGATAGGGGCCGTTATGTGTTTTTGTGAGTCACTCAACACTTTGATTATGGTCTGACTAGCTTTACCAATAAACTGAAGTAGTCAAGTGACCAGGGGACTGCAGGTGGACTTGTGAATTATTTGGACAACTGTACACTAGAACAAGAATGGACAGTAGCTTCACAGCAGTTATACAAAGCTTGTTTTAAGATAAAGTTGTTGAATCAGTGCTTCCCATTGGTGCTTAATTTCTCAAGTATTACTGTTTTTATAAATCAAGTCCTAGAAAAAGCCTAAATAGCTACATGAAATAGTAGCCACTGTGAAAAACTTTACAGCTGCTACCCCTGTGATAGGTTCTTGTAACTTTATTATGGTATAAATGGGGCAGCAGGTGTTCTCAGGTATAATTTTTGTAGTTTGCCAATGTACTGATTACCAAGCTTTAAATTCTCAAGTTACTAGGTTACCTTTTTTTGCTTGTTGTTAGCAAAGTAACTCCATTTTAAAAACTTGTTACAAGAAATGGACACTCAATTTCCTGAAAATTAATTCCTTTTTTATGATAAAGTCATTTTTGCTATGTTAGAAGACACGTTTTCGGAAGAAGACATCTGGGAATACAAATCTAAAAGAAAACCGAAACCAGTACGTACAAATAGTTGCACTGAAAATATCCCAAAATCTGTTGAAAAACCAACAGATGGAAAATGCCAATCAAAACAAAAAGGAAAAAAAGCAAGAACCGTAGAAGCTAAAGGGAAGGTGAAAGAACATGAAATGTGCCTTGGTGAAAGCCATACTATTGTAGCTTCCAGTCAGAATTCCAGTTGTGGAGATGATAGTCAGTTGTCCCAGAACAAAGAGACTACTCCAAGAAAGCCCTGGAGAGCTCACAAAAACAGACAAGTATCCCCAAAGATACGTCCAGTTTATGATGGACACTGTCCAAACTGCCAGATGCCTTTTTCTTCATTACTGGGTCAAACACCTCGATGGCACGTTTTTGAATGTTTGGATTCTCTACCAATCTCAGATACAGGTAAGATTACAGAAAAGGTAGTAGTGTCAAAATGTCTAGAAGTCTTGCATTAGGTCAGCCATCTCTCTTCGGTGAAACAGCAGGGCAAATAATAAACCAAAAGAAAACTGAGACACTATAGCAGTCCATGATCTGTTTGCAAAGAAAGTTGCAAACCTAAAAACAGTTTAAATGCATTTTATTTTTCCATAAAAGTTCATAAGTATCTAAATTAATTTCATAAATATTCATTGAACCTTTTACTGTGTTAGGTACTTTGTATTTGCTTGTTTGACTCACAATGGGCATATAAAGTAGGTGGTAGTGAAATTTAATAGATGAGCATTCTGAAAAGTTAAATAACTTGCCCAATTCTTCGTTATGTTTTGAACTGTATGGAAAAGTATAAATACATTCAGGTTTCTAAGTGTGGTTATGATGTATTCTTCATGCTATTGTATAGAAAGAGGAATTGGGAAGCATCTTAGGTGATTAGGAGTCATAAAAATGTGCCAAAAAGCTGAAGTAATGCTATTGTTTTATTTTAAAATAATTGTCATATTTAGCATGTTGAAAATCGGACTACATAGAAATTGAGTTGTAATGATTTGTATATTTTAAAGTTTTCTCAAATTTGTTGGAGAAAATATTATTTGAAGAGCAATATAAAAGAGTATTTAACTTAACAATAAATAAATAGTAGCCAGGCATAATGGCACACACTGTAATCCTAGCACTTTGGGAGGCTGAAGCTGGAAGACAGCAAATTTGAGTCCCGCCTGGGGAACTTTGTGAGCTCCTATCTCAAAACATAAAATAATGGTTGGGGGTTTGGCTCAAAGCAAAGACCCAGGGTTCAATCCCCAGGTGCTGCCAAAAACAAAGTTAAAAAAAAAAAAAGTACCTTGTAAAACCATTTTTGGATTAAGTGTTGATATTTTAATAGAGTTTTTTGATTGTGCAATTCACAATAGCTGTTGTCATAAGGCCTCAGAGGAGAACTGATTTACAGATTCTATTTACAGGTTTATTTATAATGCTAGTGTGTCAAAGCTTGTCCTGCAGTACTTGTTTCTTTCTTAAAATTTTCAGAGTGTCCAGATGGTCTTCTGTGTACCTCAACAATCCCTTCTCATTATAAGAAATACACTCACCTTCTGCTTGCTCAAAGGAGGGCCAGCAGTGATCCTTTCAGTAGCTCATCACATGTGCCAGGTGGGAGTTCCAGTGAGACCAAGCCAGCTTTTTCTCTTACTTATGAGGAAAAATGGTCTCTGCCTCAGAAACAGACTGAGAACTTAAAAAATGTTTCAGATGATCCCTTGTTGATGACACAGAGTCTAAAAACATCTCAGCTTACAACCAATAACAAGATTTCCTCTTCTACAAATACTCAGACATCGCAGCAAGCTCTACTACAATCTACAGAATTTGTTAAGATTGATAAACTGGTAGGAGTTGGTTTGGCTCTTATTGGGAAAGAATCAGATAGCCAAAGCACCTCACAACACACAGATTTACCATTATCAGAAAATGACTTCAGCAGCTGTGAAATCTCCTATTCTCCACTTCAGAGTGATGAGGAAACTTACGATATAAATGAAAAGCTGGATGATTCACAGCAGGAACTATTTTTTACCAAAAATTCTAAAGATGGCAGCCCAGAAGACGATGACAGCTCTACTGGGTTTAAAAACCTCCATGGACACTTACTGAGGAATCCAGAGGAAATATGCCCCAAAATGAATAGCTTAACTCAAGATAAATACAGTGAAGGACTATATATGTGCAGTGCTCTCAGTGATTCATTTCATTTTATTTCCCAAACTCAGAGTGGTATCTCATCTGAACCAGCATTCACTGATGCTTATTTGCTGATGTCTCCACCTGCATTAGCAGGGAAACTCGCTGCTTCTAATTACCAAACCACTAAGGCAAAACCTGATGAGCCAGAATTTCACTCATCTCAATCAAATAAACAGAAGCAGGCAATTGAGGAATCAGCTGTTTATAATCAAGCTTCTCTGCCACTAGTCAACTGTGAGTTGTCAGAATCTTTAGAAAGTCAGGGAGGACAGGGTCTTCGTTTGCATTCAAGCCAAAGTAAAATTAGAGCATTATCCAGTGAGAACTTGTATGCTAAGAACAGTGCCAGTTCAGCATGTGTCTGCAGAAAGAGATTAGATGGTATGACAGACAGTAAAGTTACTCTTCTAAGTACAGGAAAATCTAGTACATCTACTGCTGCTAAGTCTTCTTTGTCTTCTAGTCCTAAAGGCAATGGAAGACATTTTAGCAAGGTAATGAAGCAAATGGATATAGGTATATATTTTGGACTGCCACCCAAAAGAGAAGAAAAGAAATCGCTGGAGGAAAGTACATTAGAAGTGATGAACTTAAATCCAGTTACAAGTCCTAATGAAAAGAGGCCCCAGCGGTACAAAAGGAAAGCAGAAAAGTCTTTAAGTGATTCAGAATTTGATTCAAAGAATTTAAATGATAGTCAGTTCTCTGTGGAACTGTCTGATGAGAGGTCACAGCGTCAAAGAAAGAGACGTAAAAAGTCAAATTCACAGGAAGAAGCACATCAGAAGAGGTCAGGGCACCTTCTTAACAATACAAAATCGGAATCTGGGACAGTCAAGTTAAGAAAAGATAAAGTCTTCATAAAATCACCTGGCAGGCTGCAAAGAGGGAACATGAAAGTTTCAGAGTCACCTAATGCAGGAGAATTAAGAAAAAAGACATGTCCATTCTATAAGAAAATACCTGGTAAGTTGGAATATCAGTGCTCAATGTATTGGCAATGACACAAAAATTTTTGTCTTCATATTCATTGTGGATGTGTGTGTATGAAATAATTTGTACTGTATGTGCATTGCTTTTAACGATACTTCATGAACCATTAACATGTTTTTTGATTCTTTTATTTTTCTGTATTCAGCAAGATTTTATTAAACATATTCTGTACACAAGTTACTGTACTAGTTAGATGGATGTTACAGAGTACAGGAAGACTGTTAAGTAATAGATAATGAGCATACTTCAGGAGGAGGAAAGGCATTTCTGTAAGTAACGATAATAAAAGGCAATGTCTACACACTTGTGAGAAATACAAAGTAGTTTCAAAGAGTACTAAATGACTTCAAAGAAGGGAATCTAACAGGTTGTACCTGTCACAATTAGTGCCAACCATTTAAAAACCATATTGGAATATAATTTTTCTGCCTTTTCATATTCTTGTAACTTCTCATGCTTTCAAAGATGAGTTTTGATAGCAATGTATAGAGCAATGAATTTTATTATTGAAGAAACCAGTAACTTCAGAGAATATACATTAAAGTGGCCAAAATACACTTGGTTTCAAAAGAGTTTTGTTAAAATGTTTTGTTAATGTTCCAAATCTATAATTTGTTTTAAAAAAAAAGTTTGTAGAGAATAGCAACAGTGTTGTTTTTAATGATTATTGTGATTATTTTTCTGTACTTCAAGTGAGCCTGAAACCTTTATGTCATGTGTTGAGAGCTTTAGTGGAACTGTGAAGTTATGCTTGTATGCATGCATTTTGTCAGCATACGGGGAGTTTGTTTCATGAATACATGTTAGAACTTTTCTTTATTATTGCCTGTTTAGGGAAACTTTGTCAGCATTTTTCCCACCCCCATGCCTACCATCCTAGAATGAAATTCAGACTATAGAAATACTGCCTATCTTTTACTGTACAGTGACCCTTTGGAGGGCCACAAGCTTTTGTAAGATTTGAGATTATAGTGACCCTCAGCGATTTTTGCTTCCTTAGAAGCATATCAGTATTGCCCCATGGAGCATTAATGCGTTAGAGGAAATTCTAAAACATTCTCCTTTTGCTCTTTTGCAGAGGATTTCAGGTATCCAGAAAATATCATGGAAGTATTAACCAAAACAGAAAAGTAATTGATTTGTAGCTTAGTATTTTTTTATATTTACTTATTTTTTTGTGTAGTCATTCACAAAAAAGTCTCTATAGGAGGATATTTAGTAGAAACTTAACAAGACTTATTCCCACCTTTTGCAGTATTATGTGCTGTGGGTTTTAAATAAATTATAGTTAAATTGGAGATGAGGTTTGAAGAGGAGAGAAGGTTCAATGTTTATCATCCAGTTATCCTCATTAGCACTTCTCACCCTGCTGCGTTGGTGTTTATCACAGGAACTGGCTTCACTGTTGATGCCTTTCAGTATGGTGCAGTTGAAGGCTGTACAGCCTATTTTCTCACTCATTTTCATTCTGATCACTATGCTGGGTTGTCCAAAAACTTCACATTTCCAGTATACTGTAGTGAGGTAAGTTTTTGTGTTCTAAATTCTGACTTTGTAGAATGCTGTGGGTTTCTAAGTGATGTAATTTAAAAAATAATTAAAACTCTTTAACATTATTTTACTAGAAAAGATAAGAGAAAACTGATTCCAGATCAAAACTGTAAAATCAAATGAATTAATATCAACAGTTGCAACCTATTTTTTAAAAAGTTTTATTACATAAGATTAGAAAAACTTTCATGATGTAATAAAAAAGTCAGTTTCCTATTATGAAAGTAAAAGAGAAAGAAACTGCTCAAAAGGAAAGAACTGGGATGAGGGAAAGGAGAAAAGAAAGAAGGAAAATGACTGTTAGATAATTATACTACTAATCTCTGTTAGTTCGTCAAAAAGAAGTTTGTGCTTTCATTATTTGATCATTTTTTCATGCCTAGATCTTGTAATCTAAGCAACTACTTTGAAGATAACAATACACAATATATTAACCATTATTAATCTCCTATTATGTTGTTTTGAAATTCTGTATCATTGTTTTTGTTCTTTTTTCATTTTAAAATTAAAAAAATAAAAATAAGGCACAGAGAGATAAAAAAATAAAATACAGTTTCCTTCAGGAAACATTTTTTTGAGTGCCTAAATATAAAAGACAAAATACCTAACTTCAAGTTTATAGCCTCCAAGGGAAATATTCACAATTTTAAGTAGAAAAATGAATGGAATTCCTAGTACTACTTTATTCTGTTGTGCACCAGGGCAGAGAGAAAGTTTCATGGTGAAAGAGATAATCTTAAACTTTAAAATCTGAACATGTTAATCCCTGTTACTAAGGGCTTTATCCAGAAATTGATTTAATCCTTACACCATTAATGAAGTATCCTCTTTTTCTTAGTGAAGTAAATGATGTTTGGAGAGGTTAAGTGAATGTTATAAGTCACAGAGAAGGTAATGAGAGTCCAAATTTGAACACAGGTCTGACTGATTACCAGACAAAGGAAAAAGAACAGAACATCCCAGGCAGAGAGCAGAATTTGTATAAAGGCACTTGAAAAATATACTTACTCCACACTTTTCAGAACATTTAGGTCAGGGTTGCTGGCACATGTATGTAATCACAGCACTTAGGAGGCTGAGGCAGGAGGATCACTGGGAGTTTGAGGCCAGCCTGGGCTGTATACTGAGTTCACAGCTAACTTGAACTGCATAGTGAGACCTTGTATCAAAAACAAAAACAAAAGAGATACCTAGAAATGTTAGAAAATCTAGTACATGCCATAGGGAACCACTGGAGATAGATAAATCCAGCAATGGGTTGAGACCAGATGACAAAGGATTTTGTGCATCATGCTGAGAATGATGAGTTTTTTACAGGTGATGGAGAGTCAGTGTTTATGCAGATGAGTGATACCATCCTTTTAGGAAGTATTTCAAACTGGAAAAGCAGGGAGATTATTCAGATGCTGTGGTTCTAAACTGAAATTGAAACAAAATATGAACTATGATAAAAATGCTCTAACATTTTATAATGCATCTCATACTTAAAAAACAGTACTAAAATTCTTATAAATAATACAATTTACCAATTTGTCTTTACTTATATACAAATAATAGAAAACAATACTAAAAAATTTATAAATAAATACAGTTTACCACATTGTCTATTTATATAAAAAAAAGCTTATACAGGGGGTGGTCACAGTATTCAGTGAATGTTTAAATTAAAATTTTTATTATGATAAAAGACATACTGATGTTAATCTCTCTGAAAGTACTCCCCCTTGCTTTAGACACACTTCCGTATCATTCTTGCCTCTCTCTGAAGCAGTTCTGAAAGTCTCCCTTCTGCTACTGCTGAGTACCATGCAGGCAAGACATGGTGTGTCTTTATCTACCTATTCATAGCGTTTGGCCCCATGCAACTTCTGGCTTGTTCCCAAAGTCAAAATGACCACGAAAGGTAAATGTTTGAATCAGTTCAAGACATTAAGGCAGTCACAGCATTGCAATTAAAGATAGGAAAGAGGACTTCTAGAACTGCTTCAGAAAGAGACAAGGCTGATGGTACAAGTCTACTGAAGCGAGGGAGTGTATTTTGAGGGGGATTCATGGCAGTGTATCTTTTACTGTAATAAATTTTAAAAATTTAAGCATTAGCTGTATTTTTTATCACACCTCGTATTTGCTGTTCATTTCACTGAATCAGCAATAAGCACATCCTATTTTGCAGATAACTGGCAGCCTGTTGAAGAGCAAGCTTCATGTGCAAGAACAATATATCCATTCATTGCCAATGGACACTGAATGTATAGTGAACGGTGTCAAAGTCATTTTGCTTGATGCCAATCAGTAAGTATTTAAGTTACCTTAGTAATAACTTATTTTAAAAAATTCAAAAGGAAATCACATTGGGATGGTTAAGAATTTTTTGTTAAAAAAGCTTTTGTTAAAATAAATCTGTATGCTTGCTATAAAAATTTGAATAAAACACATTCCTACTTTTGAAAAAAAATGACATACCCAGTTATAGAATCAGAGATTAAATGTAGTGAAATCTTCGAAGTATTAGAGGGTGAAGTCGCTACTCTTGACATGAGACTCCAATTTACTTTTTTTTTTGTCTTTTTGAGACAGGGTCTCATTATGCAGTTCAGGCTGGCCATGCACTCACTAGCCCAGGCTTGTCTTGAACTTGCAAAGATCCTCCTGCCTCAGCCTCCCGAGTGCTGGGATTACAGGAGTTCACCACCACGCCTGGCTTCTAATTTATTTTTAAAAAATACATTAATACCTAGGTGTGGCCAGGGATTTAGCTCAGCAGCATAAGCGCCTGCCTGACAAGCATGAGGTCATTTGATGCCTGGTACTACCACCCCCCCACCAAAAAAAGCTGGGTTTGGTGGCACATGCCTACAGGCTGAAACAGTAGGATCTTGAGTTGGAGCTCATCCTAGGCAACTTCGCTAGATCTTATCTTAAAAATAAAAAAGATGATGAATGGACCGAGGATATAGCCCAGTGTGAAAGCCCTGTCTTCAATCCCGGTACTGCCAAAGAGGGGAGGGGATGAAAAATTGAAACCATTGCTGTGCAGAAAACCTTTTGCTATTTTCTTTAGTATTTATATAAAAGGTAACAGCTCGTACCCCATTTAGATACCAGAGGTCCTCTGCCTCTGACCCACTGCATTTAAACTAAGAAATCCTTCAGACTTTAGATAGCAAATATTTGGAAATTTTTTTTTTCTTGAAAATTATTTCCTCCCCCCACCCACCTTTTTAATGTAAGTACTATCAACATTCATGTTGCCAAAACACAACTATTAACTATGCTTCTTTCTATTTTTCCTAATACGTTTGTTAGTCCCTTGTTCCATGGAAATCATAGATACTTAGGGAAAGGAATAGGCTAAATCTAGGTTTCCTAAGATGTAGGCCAGCGCTGTTACTTCAGGTTGTTTTTCGTTTTGTCTGTTAGCTTTGCTGCTCTTTCTTTTTTTGGTCCCTAACTTGAGTTCTGATTTTTTTTAAGTCAACTTTATTGAGATATTCACAATAAATCACATAATTAGTATAAACTACTGATCAAGCTGGTATGGCTTAGCTCATGCCTCAGAAACATAAAACACTCTTCTCATACAAAATACTCCAAGGGCTTAGTTCTCATTTCCCAAAAGGCAACCACGGCGGAGTCCTAAAGATAGGCCTTTCTTGGGAATGTGCAGGGTTTGAACGCATAAAAGTGAGTTAATCCTTTCTAGTTCTTTTGTTATGATGTAAATTTCCCATAGTTCAAATGTTGCATTTCCTCTGTGGTATGTCACTGATCACTAATAAGATGTATTAACTTGTTGATACTGAAATAGGTACCCTTCCTATAGGTGCTTTACTGTGTAACAAATATGCCTTTAAATGTTTGTGTTCAGCTGTCCAGGTGCTGCTATGATTCTTTTTTACCTTCCTAATGGCACTGTTGTGTTACACACCGGAGACTTCAGAGCGGATCCCAGCATGGAGCGTTCTCTCCTTGCAGGCCAGAAAGTCCACTTGCTGTACTTAGACACTACGTAAGGCGTTCTTTGAATGCTGCTTTTTCCCCATTGATACCATTTGCTCTGTGTTTTATGAATAATTTAAGCATTTGCTTAGGTAATTAAGATAATGGTTTATTGCCTGTTACTGTTTCAAGGCTATTTATCAGAGGGATGCTGTTTGGAAAAAAATGTACTCACTAATGGACAATTTGGTATCATCTGTATTGACTATGCTTTAATTTTTGTAATTTAGTTTTGAAAATCTTTATAGCAGAATCCTTCCTAAAAGGAGAAAAATTTCGTGGTAAACTTTAGGAAAACACACTCTTAGGTTACCCTTCCAAAGTGTCTGTATGAGTATTAGGTATGATCATTAAGAGAAAACTAAGGCCAAAATGCAATTCTGAGTATTGAAAATTGCTTTTTTTTTTTTTCTCCAAAAGGTAATATATAGTTGACATCTTTAAATTCCTCACTGATATAAATATAATGGGATAAGCCATTATATTTTAAGTATAGATACTTATTCTCAGCTTTATTAAGATACACTCGGCAAATAAAAATTATATATGTTTATGATGTACAATATAACATGTTAAAATACCTCATCAATTTGTTAAAAATTAATTATATTAAGCATTTCAAGCTGTATTAAAGGGAAGTAAGTTTCTATGGGAGATTTTAGTAAAAGACGGTCTTTCCACAACCAGTTTTCTCACAGTAAGTTATTTTTCCATTCTTTTATATCTACTTTTAAGTAATAGATAAATTAAGAAAAGTGAATTTTCTTCATGTGTGTGTTTTGTTTATAGAAAATTTGTAGATTTTTTTCCCCTCTTTCCTGGCATTTGACTAGGAAAAACAGTTTTGAAAATTGGAGAAAATGTTTACTTGGTGTTTATAGTTTATTACATTTTAGTGAAGTAGTGCTTATTTTTCATATAAAAAGATATATAGGTAGTAGCTTAATTGGTGTTGTTATATTTAGGCCCAACTGGAGCTATTGTATTCCTGTAATGCTGCATTTATTTCTGTATCTGTAAGAAGAGGTAATATCCATGGGAATATTCATTAATTTTAAAAACTACATCAAATTCATGTTCACTTTTATTATTTTAATTTTTTATTAAATCAAAATTCCTTAATCTAAATATGATCCTTTTCAATGCATTTTGTTATATATTCATTGGGGTTTAAATATATATATATATATGTATATATATATGCATATATATGTATATTAAGGTTTATAATCTGTGACTAAAAGACCTGACTAGCTATAAATATTCTTAGAGGAAAAAAGGTCTTCAAAAGGCTACTTTAGCAGGGTGTGGTGGCACACTCCTATAATCACAGCACTCAGGAGGTTCAGGCAGGAGGATCATTGCAAATTCAAGACCAGCCTGTGCTACAAAGTGAACCCAAGGCAGCCTGAACTGCATAACGAGACCTATCACAAAAAGACAAAATAAAAGGTACTTTTTGAGGCCGATAAAAGAACTATAATTAAAAAATACATTGAAAACTTATTCGTCCATCATAAATTGGCAATGACTGCTAATAAACATTTTAACTCCAGGGAAATAACTTAGCACTTTAATGTACTGTTGTCCTGCATATAATTTTTAAGGTTGTTTTTTAAAATAGTATCCAAGGTTAGAACTGTGGTCACTACAGCTTTCTTACTATTTTTTTAGTAAGTACGTATTTCTATATTACAGATATTGCAGCCCAGAATACACCTTTCCATCTCAGCAAGAGGTTATCCAGTTTGCCATCAACACTGCCTTTGAGGCTGTAACTCAAAACCCACGTGCTCTTGTAGTCTGTGGCACTTACTGTATCGGAAAAGAGAAAGTCTTCCTAGGTGAGTGGTAGCTATATCTAATTTACATTAATATATTATAAAGATCAGATTCTTTTTTCATGAAGCCCCATAGTCTCTCTACTTGTACACTTGAAATTTATTTCTCAAAATTATCCAATATTACCTTTGAAGGTGAAGGAAAATTTAATGTGCTTGATACATTTAAACTTGGAAAGGCTTTATAAAAATATTTGGTAAGTATGTTTATCTTAGCCTTTGCAATCGATGTTTAAAAGCAGATGTCTATGTTACATTATTTTAATTAACTTTGAAAAATGACTAAAGCATAGGTGTATTCTTTGAGGATAACCATAAGTTAATTATTTTACAGGACAGTTTTAAGTTTTATTCCTCAATCGTTTATACATTTATTTCTATTTAGATAGCATTGTACTATTTTTGCATATCTCCTGTTTCTTTTTAAGTATGGTTATATTATGTCAAATGTTGAGACACAAAATCATTAGACCAGGGTATTTAGCTTCTCCCAAATTTAGTTCCTTCTACAACTTTGTACAATGGGCATTTAAAAATAAATTCTTTTGTTTTTTTCACAATTTATCCCACATAGTTAACCAATAAAATGATTCATCCATTTAAAAGCACTGTGGTATAAATATGAATGTTTTGAAATTGCTTTTATTTGTTAAATGCTTGTTTCAAAATTTAAGTTGCAACTTTATTTTTTTCACAAACCATCAATTTACTGTTTTTTAACCTTTTACTTTGTCTACAGCCATTGCTGATGTTTTAGGTTCAAAAGTGGGCATGTCCGAAGAAAAATATAAAACATTACGCTGCCTCAATATATCAGAAATTAATTCCCTCATCACTACAGACATGTATAATTCCTTGGTTCACCTTCTCCCAATGATGCAGATTAATTTTAAGGTAAGCATTCAACAGATAGCTTTAAGGAAGAAACAGGCTAATCTGAGATTATAAACTAGAATCACAGTTTACTTTCATTTAACTCCAAGGAATTCAATTTTAGTAGAATGTCATCTATAGTAAAACTTGCCCTAAAATTTTTTCAAAGGAACTTTTAATGTTTTTAGGTTTTCTGTGTGTGCAACTCTCCAGAATAATTCATATGCCCACCAGGAACTTAGAAAAATGGCATTTAGGAAGGAACAGAAGTAAAAAAATACGCAATAGTAATGGCCATTCAAACCTTCTGTCTCCAAATCATTTTCCAGTCTTTCTGAGGCAGTGGGAAAGTGAGTGAAGAAGTCTAAGTTCTTTCTTTTCTTCAGATCATTCCATTCTGTATTAATATTAAGCTGCGTAACACTGACATATGTTGAAAATTTATTAGTTCTGAGGATTAAATGAAGTAGTGGTAGTAGATACTGAGAGGAAGTTCTAGCATTAGTTGCAGGGCATAAACTAAAACGTGTATGATATGACCCAACTGTGATTTGCGGGCATATCTGTCAGATTTATTTATGCACTAACTGAAGTTTATTCCATTTACTAACATTTTGACACCTGGCAATGAAATACGTCAAACTTGTGTGTTAAGTGTGATTCAGAACATAATGTACAAAGAAATTTGTTTTCACTCTTCCTTTAATATTCATGAAGTAACTTTTATGGAGGTTTTTTAAATAGGATGCTGACTACTGTTTCTGTCTTGTCAATAACACCTGTTGTGTTTTAAAACAAAAGAAAACAAAAGGAATGTTTGAGGTCTATTCCTTGAGTAAGGAGAATCAGTTTGGTAAATCCTCAAAAGTTAAATGTGGTTGACCATGTGACCCAGCAATCCCAGTCCTATGGATATGCCCAAGAAAATTGAAAACGTATGTCTGCAAAACATTTATCTAGAATTGTTTGTAGCATTATCCAAAGTAAAAATGACCTACATGCCAGTGAAATAATGAACAAATAATTAAAATGGGACATCACCATAAAACAATACAGTTCAAGTATGAAGAGTAATGATGTTCTAATACTTGCTGCTCTATATATGAACCTTGAGAACATTATGCCAGGTGAAAGAAACTGGCCACCAAAGTACACATATGGTATGATTCTACTTATATGAAATATTCAGAATAAAGTTTGTATTTTACCACGTCTAGGAATTTATACTAAAGCATGAGTGCTTTGTGAGAAGGTCATGTTGGCTTCCTAAATGATCAGAACTAGAGAAAAACCAAGAAAGGGTAGATAAAGCCAGGAATCTAGTACTCTGAGAAGCTGAGACAAGAAGACTGTAAGTTTAAGCCCACCCCACTGCCACCCCCAGCAACTTAGTAAGACCCTCTCTCAAAATTAAAAAAAAAAAGAAAGAAAATGGCCCAGGGATGTAGCTCAGTGCTGAGGCCCTGGGTTCAACTCCCAGTACCACCAAAAAAAAAATAAACAAAACCCAGAAGCTGGGGCTTGTGCACTGTCTGCCCACTGGACTGTGAGTTTCTAGAAGGTGACATCTCTGTCCCTTCCCACTACTGTGGCATTCTGGGCATAATGCTGGAGAAAATACTTAATAGAGCATCCCCTTCCTCTATTAAAGTGACCAAGTATTGATCATATTCTTCAAAGATTATTTAATCTTCAAAACATGCATGTAGTGCACCAGTTGTGGTGGTGCACATCTGTGATCCTTTACTCAGGAGATCACAAGAGCAAGGCCAGCCTGGGCAGAGACCCTGTCTCCAAAACAAAGCAAAAAACTCAGGTATAGTGGAAAGTGATGGCTATCATAATGCTACATTTCAGTTTATAATTATAGCCAGTTGTTTACCGGCCAAAAGTAGTTTTGTTGCGAGTATAATGACTTTTTGTGAAAAAATAAACTTACTGTTTTCAAAGTGTCCAAGGCGTTCTTTAAAGTCTTTGAAATGCTATCAATAGTATTGATATAATAATATATTATATTATATTGTTATTATAATAATATATATTGATATATAATTGGTATAATATTTTTATTAGATCATTATATAATAATGATATCCGTATCCTAGACTCCTGAATGTGTTGACTCCTACCTCTGATTTAGACCTGACTGACTGGATGTGATAAAACATTGTAACAATAATACTGTAGATGATGATTTGCATACTGAAAAAAATAACTCTAGTGACATTGCCAAAGCATTTTTCTCATAAACCTGTTGCTAGCAAACTGAAAGAAACAGTCATAAATTAGGAATTTTGTTTTGACTAAACTGTTTATAATAAATTTCCTCATTAGAGTAGTTCTGATATTATAGAAAATGGACAACTTGTGGTTCGTTGGCAGTCTTTTCTGTAGGTTTCACTTACATGATAACCTCATAAGTTTTTGTAGTGCTAGGCTATGCCACATGATGTTTTTGTGATAAGTCTAACTTATAAAAAGCAAAAGTAAATGTCATTTAATCCCGCATATACTTAGTTATCCCATGTTGTTTGTGTTTTGTGTTACTGGGTATGAAACCCAGGGCTTCACACACATGCTAAACAAATACTCTGCCACTGAAGCTACATTCCCACCCACTACTGGATATTTTTGAAGAGAAACAGGAGTGGATAGACTTGATGGCATATTTTTAAAACTGTATTCTTGAGTTTATGGTATTTCATGCATAATTGCTTTAATCCACAGTCTCCAATTATTTATCTGTGAGGCCAAGGTGAAGAAGAATAGTAAGTAAGCAAATAATAGTACGTTAGCTAGGTCTTAGACTTACCAAGACAAAAATTTAAGAGTTTGCAGGGCCAGGGATCTTGTAATGGAAACTTTTGCCTCCAAATTTTTTTTTCTTTTGATGGGCCTATTAGTTAGAAATATGACTGTTTTGTGCTAGATATTCTTGTATTGGCTTTAAATTAATGAGAGGCTGTTGTTTGATACAAAAGAGAAATCAAAGGATTGTTACTTCAACAATGAAATGAGTTTTGTTGTTATTCATGCTAAGCTTTTGAAACTGTGAGTTTTAATCTTAAAAACCAAAAATATTAGATTTTTTTTAAATCCCTATTGTACTGTTATGTTTAATTGGGTTTCTCTTAGGTTTCAAAGACTGAACTTTGATCATTGAGCTTCTGAGTTTTATCAAATACCATCATTAATTATGACTTTAGTGTGGAGAAGTTCTATTCAAAATTTATGAGAGGAGCATAATATTTCCAATTGTAGTAGCATGAAGAGTTTGGAAATTAATCTAATTCATGTCAAAAAGGCTAGAAGGAATCACCCTTGAGAATAACACTATTATACATCTTTAAAATGTGTGTCTGTTGTTGAGTATAATACCCTTCTTATAAAATTCTTTGCTTGTGTCTCAGTCTTCTATGAGTATATGTGCATGGAGTCACGTTCAGATTGATGTTTACCATTGTTAATGTTAGTCTCTGAGTAGTTGGATTGGTGTAGCTTTTTTTAAGCTATCTGAATCATAATGTGCTTATACATAATTATTCTTCAAGTTATTTCATCATACTTTTTTTTTCAGATAATACCTAAGCTTGTTTACATAAGTAAAGTATTTTTTTCAGTGATTTTATTTCTTTAAAATTGTGGCACTAGGTTGTTGCAAACTAATATTATCAAATGAAAATTCCTCATGACTATGCCAGTGTAATATCTTTAATCATTTAATTCCATGTAACTTTACCATTTACTGTTTACCATTACTGTTGAATCAGTGTGCTATTTTTATTTAACAGAATTTACAAAGTCATTTGAAGAAGTATGGTGGGAAATATGACCAGATTTTGGCTTTTCGACCTACAGGATGGACGCATTCTAATAAATTAACTCGCATAACAGATGTTACTCCCCAGACGAAAGGAAATATTTCAATATATGGTATAGTTATTAAGCTTTCTTCTCACTGTTGATGTTGATAATTACTTTTATGTTTTTAAAAAGTGCTGAAAACTGAGATATAAGAAAAAGAATTTACTAAAGAATTTAACAGTTCAAGTTTCAAATCTCACTACCATTCTAAACCTCTAAATGTAGCCCATTGTAAACTGATATAAAGGAATAGATAAACATTGACTGACTCCAATCATCTCATTTCTGTAATCAGTGCTACTTAGAGGAGATTGTAGAATTATTTGAAAGTGAAGATACTGTGGAAGTCAAAAAAAATAACTAAATCTAAGTGATGCCCTGAGCTTGCAAGCAGGAAGAAGATGAATGATTAGATCTGATGACAGAAGGAGGAACTAACTTGACTTTTGTGTTTTCATCCCTTGGAAGAAGTTTACTATTGCCCTCCAGCCAGCTTAATACACGATAGCTAAAGGAAACACGTTTGGTCTTTAAACCAGTGACTAACATTAGCTTTTGAAGACCCTAGTTTAATCAAAACAGGACCCTTCCAACCCTTCTCTACCATAGTTTAACTTTGCTGAAGAAAATAAAGGAATTTTTAGGATTTCATTTGTTTTCTTCTTTTTTAAAATATTTTTATATATGTAAATCTTGGGACTAGAATCTGCTTGTTTGCTCTAGAAATCAAGAAATCTAGAAATCAAGAGTCTACCATTTGTTGTTCCTTATATTTTATTTATATTTCTTCCAGATTTTCCTAAAACCCATAGCTAAGTGTTTAAAGAAAAGAATTGTTTAAAAAGAAGAAATGCTAATTACTTAGGACTGTCTAGGAGTGCATTTTATTAACCAAACACATAGAAAAGTAATAGGTGTTCTCATTTGTAAGTTTTATGTCATTTTACTGTTTCAGACTTTATTATCCATAAAAGACAGCAAGTTTTCTTATTGGAACTAAAGGACAAAGGAGTTTTTCACAATACTCTGCATTGCTCTTCTGTTTTAGTTTATACTTGAGAGTTTATTGGTTTGATTTTTAATTGGCAGTGGCTTTTCTTTGGTCTTGCAGGAATTCCTTATAGTGAACACAGCAGCTACCTAGAAATGAAACGCTTTGTCCAATGGCTGAAGCCTCAGAAAATCATTCCTACTGTAAATGTTGGCACCTGGAAATCTCGGAGCACAATGGAGAAATACTTCAAAGAATGGCAATTTGAAGCTGGATATTGATGAGCCCACAGAGGACTCATGAGTAGTTCAATGTCTTGGGTGTAGCTTGTTAGTAGTTAAATCTATAATAATAATGAAATACATCTTTATGTAAACCCCCACAGGAAGATCACTCATTTAGTTTTTCTCATTTGTGTTCGAATAACATATTTATAGTGCTGAATGCCTCAGCATCACCAAAGATAACTGCAGATGAATCTCCCTAGCATCCTTAATTTTTTTTCTTTTTTGCTTCCCTCCATGGAGACAGTTATATTTGGCATCCAGCCTTAGGGAAAGAAAGAAAAGCAGGTTCAGGGAACAAAAGAATTCTGGATAACTAGACTGAAAATATTGTATGTAAGTAATTATGTACCTTTAAAATTACAATATAAAACTTTTATATATAACATTTTAAATAAAAATTGTTATGAAATGTGCTATGATGTCTTCATGAGTTTTGTTTCATTTAGAACACTTATGGTTTTTTAGAACACTTTTAGGTTCATAACAAAATTGAACAGAAAGTACAGAGTCCTATATGCCTTCTGCCCTACATTTATATCCTCCCCCATCATCACCATTCCCCACCAGAGCAGGTTTGTTGCAATGAATGAAACTATCTTGACTCATCATAACCACCCATAGTGCATAGTTCCCTGTTAGTGCTGTACATTCTGTGAGTTTTGACACGTATCAATCATTGTATCATACAAACTTTTGATTGTCCTAAAAGTCCTACATGCTGTACTTATTCATCCATTTCTTCATAACCTATGGTGATCACTGATATTTTTACTATCTCCATAGTTTTACCTTTTCCAAAATGTCATATAGTTGAAATCATAAGGTAGGTACCCAGAGTGTTGCTAGGTAATCCAGGTCAGCCTTGAACTCCCAATCCTCCTACTTCTGCCTCCTGAGGAGTAGGATTATAGGCCAGCGCCACCACGCCTGGCTAGTAGATTGGCTTCTTTTACTTAGTAATGTGAAGTTAAAGTCTTCTGTGTCTTTTTCTGGCTGGATAGCTCATCTTTAGTGCTGAACACTATTCCATTGTCTTGATGTACCAGAGTTTCTTTATCCACTCACGCAAAAGACATCTTATTTACCTCCAAGATTTACAGTTTTGAACAAAACTGTAACAAGCATCCATATGCAGTTTTTGTGTGAAACTGTTATGAACTCCTTTGAGTATTGCTGGCTCATATGGTTAAGAGTATGTTTATTTTATAAGAAACTGCCAAACTGTCTTCCAAAGTGGTGGTGCCGTTTTGTATTCCTAATGGCAATGAAAGAGTTCTGTTGCTCCATATCTTCATTAGTGTTGGGTGTTGTTATATTAGCTCTTGGTCATTGTAAATAGTTATGAAATTGTTTCTCATTGTTTTAATTTACATTTCCCTAGTGACATTTAGTGTGGGGTATTTTTTCATGTGCTTATTTTGCTCTGTATTTCTCTTTATTGTATCTGTTTAGGTCTTTTGCCCATTTTTAAATTAGGTTATTTTCTATTTTTTGAAGATTTGCTTATTTTTTATTTTAAAGAGAGCAAAACAAAACAACAATGCAAGCAATACAGTACTTCAAAACAAGACAACAGGAAATCAACAATGTCTACCATAATGTCTCTTGTTTTCTTCAAAATAGTCCATATGTTCACACGTATTGAAATCAAATAATAGAAGACAGACCACAACCTATCAAAACAAAAGAATGAAAGCATTATAGGACTTCAAAACAAGATAACAGGAAATGAACAATGGTTACTATGATGTCTCATTTTCTTCAAAACAGTTGTCCATGTTATCACACAATAAAATCAAAACAATAAAACCAATCAAAAGAATAAAAGCATTATAGGGCTTCAAAAACAAGATGATAGGAAATCAACAATGGCTACCATGATGTCTCGTTTTCTTCAAAATAGCTATTTGTACCATCACACATAATAAAACAGAATAAACCCCATTAAACGAATGAAAGCATTATAGGTGTTCAGAACAAGATAATAGGAAGCTGACAATGGTTACTATACTGCATCCCATTATCTTTAAAATAGCTGCCCATACCATCAGACACAGTAAAAATCTAACAAAATAAGACACAGCAGAACCAAACCTTAAAAAATTGCAAAAGTGATACAAGAGTTCAAGACAAGATGATAAATTAACAGTGGTTACCACCTTCCCCTCCTAGGTGTTTCCTTCCCTATCACTTTCATAATATCTGTTGTGCTTTTTGGATCCCACTAACTCCTGTTTTTTATGCTAAGGTTCACCCGCGTGAGTTCAAACCTTTTCACCCATGAACACGATCTCCAGTTGCATCCATTTACTTAAAAGAGCCTTGAGATTATCCTACTTTATAACTGGGTAGCTTTCCATTGTCTGGAGATACCATAAGTTTCTCACCCATTCTGTGGATGATGGGCAAGTTACCCTTTCTTTGTTCTGGTCTCCTGTCACATAGAACAATTTTCTCTCCTTTGATTTTCATTCTATGAATTTCCTTTTGAGTTAAATGTGTTTCTTGTATACATATATTGATGAATCTTGTTTGTTAATCCACTCTCCCTGTGTTTCTTTTTATTGGTGAATTGCCATCTACATTAAGGGTTACAACCGGCATGCACTGGTTCATCTCTGCCATGCTATCCTCTTCCTGTTGGCCCTCCACTTTCCCCCTTCATTCAATTGCCTGTCCTGTTTAATAATCCTCTTCTGCTGCTATTCCTGGAACCATGGTCTTCTTTATCTCTCTCTAGAATATCCTTTAGCACTATCTGTAGGGTTGGTTTGGTGATCATGAATTCCTTCGTTGTTCTTTATCATGGAAGTATCTTATTTTTCCCATCAATTTTGAAAGATAGTTTTGCAGAGTACATCAATCTGGGTTAGAAGTTGTTTTCTTTCAGGATTTGAAACACTTCAAACTCTTCTTGACTTGATGTTTTTTGTTGAGAAGTCTGTTGTTTTCTGATTGGTTTTCCTTTATAGGTGATCTGTGTCTTTCCTCTAACAGTCTTAATATTCTGTTCCTGTGCTGAATTTCTGGGATCTTGATTAGTATATGTCTGGGTGTAGATTTACTTTGGTTATGCCTAGTTGGAGTTCTATATGCCTCACTTATCTGTATGCCAGATCCTTTTTCCACGTTTGGGGAATATTTTGCTACTACTTCTGTAAATAGCTTTTTTCTTTCATTTGTGTTGACCCCTGCTTCTTCACTGATACCTATCACTCTTAAATTATTTTTCTTTGTGTCGTCTTTCAGTTGTTGAATTATTTCCTAGTTTCTTATTATTTTTAAGAGATCTTTCCTTTCATGATCAGTGGCTGCAATTGTCTTCAGGTCTTAAAGTCTATCTTCAGTATCTTTCAAGTGGTTTTGCCAGTTTTTGATTGACTTTTTAATTTCCTGAATATCTCTTTGAATCTATTTTATGCATTGTAATTCCATTCTATATTGTTCATTCATGGTTTCCATCATTTTCCTATGCTCCTCTTTTTTATCTGTCTTCTTTAGATATGCTCAGCAATTCTTTCATTATGTTTTTCATTTCTTCTTTTACGTGAGACATTATTTCTGATTTGATTACTTTTACAGTCTCATGAAATCATTTCTTTACTTTAGTTGTGATCCTCTCAGAGATTTCAGGTGTGTGACTTCCATTTTCTTCCATGACTGTATCTCTCAGACTTGTTTGGTATCAGCTGGAGGTCTGAGATTGCCTTTTGCTCCTTCTTCTTGGTGTTCTCTTGGGTTCCTCCCAACAAGCCATATGTGGGATCCCAGGCACTTCTCAAGTTGGCTGCCCCTCCAGTGTGTAGGAGAATGGGACAGGCCCCTGGGTTGCTCTGACCCCAGGTTTACAGGAAGGCAGTGGGGTGTGGGGCAGGCTTCTGCAGACCTGTGCAGCTACACTAGGGCTTCGCTGATGGCCAGGGGTGCTGGTGGTGGGGCTGATTTTCTCAGCCTGTGTGCCTACACTAGGGCTCCCCTGATGGTGGCAGGCACACAGGGGTGTGTTTGTCTGATTCTCCTGGTGGGTGCTGGCTCCTTGAAGGAAATAAGGGTCTCCAATGGTGGCCTGTGGGTGCACAGGGCTTACCTGGCTGCATGTCCTTATCACAGGAAGCAAACTTTCTGATGGTGACAGCCAGCAGGCAGAGGCAGGTCTCTCTTATTGTTAAATATTAAAAATTACTTGTATATTTTGAATTACATCCTTTTTCTAACTTTTGCAAATATTTTCTTCCAGTCAGGGGCTTATCTCCTCATTCTCTTCACAGTGTTTTTTCACTGGGCAGAAATGTTTAAGTATTTTTAATTTTAATGAAATCTTACTTGCTAAGTATTTCTTTCATGGATCATGGTTTGGTGCTGTATTTAAAAACTCATTGCCAGTTCCAAGATCATCTAGATTTTCTCCTATGATATCTTCTGGAAACTTTATAGTTTTGTGTTTTATATTTAGCTCCATGATTCATTTTGAATTAATATTTGTAATGAGTATGTCCAGTTTAATATTTTTGCATGTGAATGTCCAGTTGTTTCAGCACTATTTATTTAAAAAATATTCTTTCCATTTTATTGTCTTTATTACTGTATTCTTTCATCAATACCACATTTTCTTGATAACTGTATTCTGAGTCTTTCAACTTTGTTCTCTCAGTATTATTTTGACTTTTCTTGCTCTTTTGCCTGTCCATATATATTTTACAGTTTGTTCATATCCTCAAAATAAGTTGCTAAAATTTTTATTAGGATTGTGTTCAACTTTTAAATCAATTTGGGGAAAACTGACATCTTGGCAGTATTGAATCTTCCTGTCC
>RJWT010005406.1:0-31078 GCA_004365215.1 Cuniculus paca | reverse complement strand
TAGGCAACTTTATAAGAATTGTTTACAATGGTTTAAAATCCAGAAGCAAATGTAAAACAACAACAAATTGATTAAAATATTGATGAGTATCTTATGAAATGCATGATATTGCATAATAAATAGATATTTTCTAATAATAAAAGTATTAATGATGTATCAAGCAAAGAAATCAGGTTGAAAAGTATATACTATGACCCTACTTATACATGTACATAAGCAAACATATATATATATATGTGTTATATCATGCATAAAAATATATATAAATAGTAGAAACACCAAATTTTTTCAGTGATAATCTGTGAACGTTGGAATAATGAATGACTAGTTTTCCAGGGGGGAGCAATGAAATCCATATTCCCAACATTTTCCACGATCAGCATATATTGATTTTGTATTAAAAAAGAAAAAAGTTATTTTAAAAGTGAACAATTATTTATTTCCATTACATTAAAATTTAAAGGTTTTAATTGATGTTTTCAGTAGATTTTATATAGATTTCTCTTAGCAAAAATCTTCAGCATAGAACTGATTGAAACAGGTAGCCATTTCAACAACTCATCTTAACCCAATACATTAAAAAAATTATTAAGTGCTCACTTGACCAGTAATAAAAGAATACAAAGATGATTACTGGTGGGAGTATGAATGCTGGGAGAATGTGACTGTTTGAAGGGAGGTACTCAGAGGTGGGAGACTCTTTGAAGAGAAGAAAGCTGAGATTTAGATGAAATAACCAAATAATCTGCAAATGGCCATAGAGGCAGCAAGCACAGAGCTAAGTGTGAATCTGGTTTTCTAACTGCTATTGCTATTTGTAACTAGTGGAGTTGTCAAGATGATTTCAAACTCATTTGTCAAGTCTCATAAATCTCCCATACAAAGTTCTAATATTTTTATCTGTCTTGTACAATGAGCTACTTATTGGTACAAATAACATTTTGTTATTCTTGTCCAGTAGAAATTATTATTGATTAACTATTGAAATGACCTCTCTGCCTCTGGACCAGTTGAAAATCGACACAGAGGTTGGGAGAGAAGATGAAAGTAGAAGATGTGAGTAGTGTGTAGTTAGGAATGACCCACTGCTTTGGAGTCTCTCCAGGGAGAGGGATCAGGAATGCTCACTCCTGTTTCTCCATCTCCACCTTCCTTTCCATTGGCATAGACAATGGATTCTTCTGTTGCCGTGATGAACTACTCAGCTGAATTTGTTTTGTTTCCTTTAGATGTGTTTCTGACATCTGAAATACACTTTAGAATTAATATACTTCTAAAAGGAAAAAGTCATGTGAGTACTTCTCAAAAGCAGTGTATTGCAACCTACTCATATTATTCCTGCAATCCTCAGTCAGTCTCTCCTTGCCCCTGATACAGATTTGCTCTCTATTGACAACTCTGAATGAATGCAAGACAAAGAGCAAACAGAAAGTACTGTTTGTTAGATTTTCAATTGAAAAATCTGATGGGGGCGAATGTTTAGAACTTTAAATAAAAAAAGAAAGAAGAGAAGAGGAAGACAAGATCCTTCCAGTAGATCTTTAATTTTCTCTGTGGTCATCTCAACCACTATCACAGGATAATGGAGTAGTTACAACAATGGCAGCAAACTGATAGCGCGCATGCCGCAGAGGGTTATTTGTATCATTGAAAGCGCTAAAATGTTCGCCATTACTGGGTCATAGGATTGGTCCTTAGAGTCATAGTATTTGACTCCAAATCCTGGTTCTGCCATTTCTAATCCTGTGGCTTTGAGTGAGTTTCTCGTGCTTCAGTTTCCTCATCTGTAGCATAACTCAGAGTGGTGGTAAAGATTAAAAGAGTTAATATGTAGAAAGCACTCCGAACTGTATCTGGGGCTTCAGATATGCTCAGTAATAAAGCATTTGCATGGCACATTCTAGGCCTGGAGTCCAACCCCAGCACTGCAGATGAATAATAAGTAAATAAATAAATAAATAAATAAACAAACTCTATCTGGCACAAATGCTAATGAATATTAAAGAACACTAAAAGTATGATTTCCTATGCTAACACAAGGGTGATGCTCTTTGTGCCATTGCTGCTGCTGACTTATCAGATCATACACAATTCCCTCAGCACCCGTTGCTTTGTAAAATGAAGATGATATTAATATAGTATGTTGATGAAAATTCCAGTGGAATAGTAAAGAGATAATGGTTTATTGGTCCTTATTATTGTACTGCAAGTGATTTAACTATACATTTTTCCCAAATTTAATTAAACATATTCATTTTCCCTATGAGCTTATATTAGCTTACAGCAGAGCAAGTATTTATTATGTACATTTTATATGTTTATAATATCATAGATATTAAAAATAAACATTTTCTTCCCAAAATATTATGTAAATAAACATTAATATTTGTCACAGGTTTCAAAGACAAAATTACTTTTTAATTGTTTATTATAACACATGATGTGGGAATAGGCAAGTACTATCCAGGCAATCATCACAATCCTCAAAATTCATTTTAAAAATATCAGGAAGAGCACCACACTGGGAATCAGATATCCAGGTTCTGGTGGTGGTTTTGTCACCAAGATCACTGGCCTTGGGTAAGCCACTAAATTATTCAGTTCCCTAAATGACAATTTGTTGATGACAATGTGACAATGTTGATGACAAAATGACAACATGATGATTGATTGAGAATAGGACAGTTTGTACCAAAATGATCCGGAAGCCCAGATCCTGGCCATCGTGTTGGCATTATCAGGCAATAGGATGACAGAGGGCGCAGGATAACAGTGTTATCTCTGAAATGGGGTGACCTGGGTTTGAGGCCTTTCATGACCACCTACTGATTGTAGACATTGGCCCAGGGGTTTCATCTATATGTGCTTCAGTGACCACACATTTAAAAAGAGGTAATAATAATGCTTACTTGTGGAGTGTTAAGAAAATTAAATTAATTAACATATATGATTTTAAGAACAGTCTTATTCATCCAGCACAGAGTTTTGGAGTACCGATTGCAACTCTTGTTTTAGGTGCTTGATAAAAAAGAAATAGACCAAGACATGTCCTCAAGGAACTTCCATCCCACTGGGAAGAGACAGACAGTGAATTTAAACATAATAAACACGTGGATTACATGGCACATGAGAGGTGTGACTTGGGAGGGCCAAGGAGAGTGCTGAGGTGATCAGAGAAAGACTCACACAGAGGCTGACATTTGGGGACAGACTGGGAGTGGATAGGAGAGACAGCCACCAGAAACTTGAGGAAAGTACATTTGGGCAGAGGGAATGGGCAGTTTAGTGTCTCAGGTGGTCGTGAGCCTGGGGCGCCCAGGGCCACCGGGGGTACAGAGAAGAAAAGAGAAGAATGCTGTGCTCTGAAGTCCAGGTGACAAGGCATGGGGCCATAGAGGGCCTTGAAAGTCACTGTAAAGCAAGGCAATTTTTTTTTCTGATAAAAGTTTTTCACTGAAGGCAAAGGAATAACATAAAATACTAAAATTAGGTGTTGTTAGCTATTCTAATTAAGCAGTATGATGAAAAATAACTGATGATAATAAGCAAAGCTGCATGGAAGAAAACAAAGTTAACCTAAGTGTCAGAAGATAAGAGGCTATGGGTGGTGGAAAATAGCTTCTGGCAACTGAGGCAGGAGGCTGTGAGCTGGAAGCAAAGGTCAAGATCAGCACAGTCTTGCTCAAAGTAATCCACCATCAGGCCTGTCACTGTGCCTGAGAACACAGGATTCCAAAGTCCAATAAGTCCAGTTCACACCTTTCCTCCTTCACCAATTCACTGTGTATCTTAGAGCGAGTCACTCTGCCTCTCTGCTCTTCATTTGTCTCATGCATACACTGGGATTATTATGATTTATCTCAAAGCATCTGTGAAGAGCAATACCCATAAATATAAACCTTATGCACATGTAGGTTTTGCAGTGACTGCCACTGGTAAGTGACAAGCACCAAGCCACAGGACTCTGGGCTGGGATGCTTGACCCAGGCATGCTGATGGCAGCAAGGTAGGTCTCCAGCACGGTAAATAGCAAGCAGGTTAGGCACTAAGACAGAGATTTAAGCAAGAAGCATAGACAGGAAAGTAGCTCTAGTATATCTATATTGAGGGCTTGGTCTCAAGGGATAAGGAAAAAGCCACTTTAACAAAGGTTATCAGTCAGGAGATGATTGGTGGCAAACTGCAGGGATGCCACGCTTCTGCTCCAGTGGGCCGGCACACAGGCAGCTCTCACTCACTCACTGGACATGTGTGGGAGGAGAGCAGGACTGGAGAAAGAAGGGGAAACTGGCAAGTTATTCCAGAAATGATCTCTGCGATTCCTTCTGGGCTCTATAATTCTCAGTTTCTAAGTATTGATAAGCAATTTGAAAATGCCAAATATAATGGTAATTTTCTAGCTTAAGCGATAAAACTGAAAGCTTCCTGTAAGAATGTAAGCAGCAATTTGTTTTGCCATTTTATTTTCAGCTGGTATGTTATTCCAGCGCTGATCAAAGGCGTTGGTTGCAAAGAATAAAATAAATCATGGTTCTAAATAAACCACTAAAGATTGTTAAATTGATTTAAGTGATTTTGGAAATATTAATATTTAAAACTCCTCTGTCCTATGCCTCTTTATGACTACCTATAGCAATAATAACCACCATTTCATTCTACCATTCTTCATCTTATATTACACAGTAAACTGTGTACAAACATTAATTTTTTTGCATTGCTACAGAAATGTAGGAGTTCAGTTGCTTATTTATGTTTAAATATCTTGAATTTTATTTGGTCAATAAAAGTATACTCGGTTAATGCTTTATTATTCTCTTTGCATAGGTTGAGATAAATAAAAAGCAGTGTTTGTTCTTTATTATCAAAGAAAACCTTGCTTCACACTCACATTCCTTTGCGGTGAATTGATTTTAAGTAGCACGTATTTCAGGGTTAGTTCCAGTCTTGAGGAAGTTCCTGGAGTCATGATTTTGCATCTTTGGCTTATCCGAAAGTACCTGTGAAATGGCACGAGTGATTTTTGTAGCCTTTTTTTTTTTTTTTTACACAGAGTGGGAGGGAAAATATCCACAGGCCATACAGAATGAAAAGGATTCTCAATGAATGTTCCTCATGCCTCACCCACATCGGCTTGGAGTCGTTCAGGGCTCACAGCTTGACAGCCAGGGCGAGAAGTGTAGATGCGCTGTGTGATAAAAACAACGCAGACATCTGGACCACAGCTCAAGCATTCAAAGGCGTCTCAGAACTGTACTCTTATTTGTACTCACCCAAGTCCCCGGCGCTGTCCAGGGCTCACTCGTCATTTCCTTCTCCACATCAGTCGGTCTTCATCTTTCTTTGTGCTTCGGCAACTTCCCTGTTCTTTGACAAGTCACCTCCATCTGCTTGTGTGTCAGTGTGGCCCTTCTGCCAGTCCACCGGACGAGGGGGAGGAATTCTCCAGATGAAGAGCTGGGCTGTCCTCCCTGTCTCTGCCTCAGCAACGTCTCCTCCCTGTCACCGCTCAGCGCACTGCACTACACTGGCTTGTTTTGTCAATAACCATTTATTTGTTGCTGGAATCGTAGCAGCCATTACATCTGACCTCCCTGTTTCATCAATTATGGATAGATTATTGGATGCGAACATCTGCAAAAGCTTGCTGTTGAACTCACCTCCTGGCTGGGATTAGATAAAGTACTAAACCGTTGTTTATTGTCAGGCCAAAACTCTACTGGGGAGCCAGGGAATTCTAAGAGTAGCAAAGCCCCATCAGAAGGACCAAAAATCATTCTGTATCACCGTCATTTCCCTGAAGATCCTGGCCATTTATTATTTACACTTATTACTAGTTGTTATAATCTACTTGAGAAAAGCTCTTGATAGCATCTCATTTCCAGTCTTTGTCACTGCTGCCAGAATGGGAATGACTTATAAATTGTTTTCTTGTCTCTTCTATCACCGTGAAAGGGTAATAAGGAAAGCATCTCTTGTGTGGAACATTTGGAAGAAAAGCCTTTTCTACTATGTTTTATTTTAAAGGAATGTGTTCACATTACCTAACAGGAAAGTGTGACATTGTGGTTCTAAATTAGGGTTTACCAGGTTTACCAGATTGATGGCCTATGGCTAGAAGGGATGTCACATTATACAGAGAGAATATGCTCAAAATGTTTTTGGAGACTTTCGTGGATTTCTGAGAAAAGGAAACCAGAGTAAAATTTTATTGAATCCTGCCTTCAGTGAGAAAGAAATCCAGTAAGAGGGATTATGAATAGATAACAGCTTTATTGTCAGGGGAGAGACAAATCTCCTCGTGGCAATCGGTTTGTGCAGAAATATAGAAATATTCATAGTGTTAGTGCTTACTAAAACCTGCTAGATCGTCTCTTATGAATGTAGAACACCCCTGGAAATCTTTCTCTGAGCCAAAAGCTGTTTGATTGAAAGCAACCAAATGGATGATGAAAGTGGGTATTGGGGCTGGGAGGACATTGTCACCATGCTAGTGACTTTTCACAGTGTATCTCTCCTGCCTCTCTTTGTTACCTTTGAAGACAGGAACTGTATTTGTCTATCACTACTTAGAACAGAAGGAAGAGAGAAAAATGTCTTGTATTCTAGCCACAGATAGGATGAATCATTCCACAAGATACCATCATTTTTCCTATCTAGCTCCATTCTGTCATCCACCTGCCCCATAGAAAGATCACCTGAGCTTGGGATGAGGGAAATCTTATTTGTTTGAGAACCTAACTAGAAAAATCAAGCACATGTTTAGGTAAGGGGTTCTCATCTTATTTTGAAATTTCCTTTAAGTCCTCCCCTAGGAATCTGACTTGAGAAAAGGAATCTGACAGTTTGGGGCCTTATGTTCCAAACTCTCCAAGACTGGATAGGAACTAAAAACTTGCATAACTTTCCATTTAACATAGTTATGAATAGAACAAAGAAGGAGAATGGACTGGTATTATTGGGAGGGAGGTGCAGAACTGGAAGCAAAATGAAAACAACAAATGCAGACAGAGGGATGGGCGAGTATTAGGGCAAGAGGCAGAAGGGTCTGATAGCCAAAGGGCCCCACACATCTCAGCAAGTTATAAATCTTGATTTGTCTGCATGGACAAAGTGAGTGACAGCACACTCTTCTCATTCTTATTGAAACACCACCAAATCAACTTGGAGATTTCTTAACTAAAAACAAACACCAAAAAAAAAAATCTTTTCTGTCTCTTTCTGATAATGAGAGAAATCTTGCATATTCTAAAGAATTACTTTTTTTGAAAAAAAAATGCAAAATATGTAACTACTTTGTATATTGCAGTCTATAAAGGCTGAACATTCCAACTGTCCTCAGTATTCATTCATGTAGCTATTGACATATAAGCCTAAATTGTTTTCCACTAATAATGATGGAGGGATAAAGGCTTGAAGCTATTTACAACTTGCTACTTGAGCTCTACACAGCCATTTTGTCTCTTGCTACTTCTCAGTTTTATTCCTCAGGTTCAAAGAAGAGATCCATTCAGATTATGTCAAGTGAGGGCGATGAGTGTGAAGATTCCTGTGGTGACAGGCAGACCCTAATCCTGGACCCCTAGGGGCAGCAGACAGTGGGTCTCAACTGAAACCAACAGATTCTTGGGAAGTGGCAGATTCCTGGAAAATAAGGGGCTGCATTTTCTTATTATCATCTCTGCACCCATAGTGAGTTGATTCACTCTGTTGACACGACTGTTACTCTGGATGGCCATTTGTTTTTGAACACCTTCTCCTTGTGTCTTCTCATTGTGCTCAGTTGGTCTGAATTTCCTAAGAAGATTCAATCAAGCTAACGCATCACTCTAATCTTCCGCTGAGCAGACTTCGTATATCAGACTACATCACAGATTGTTGGATGGCCTATAAGTCCACTACCCTGTGGTCAAGGGCCAGCATGTAAAATATAAAACAAAGACTCCAGTGGATTTCCTCAGCAGGAGGTTAAGGGCAGGGAAATTTTTTTCTTTTGAAGAACTGTAAAGATAACTCACACTCTGACTTGACCATGCAGGATAAATATGTCATTGCTTTCTGATTTATAGTATAGAAAGTAACAATCGAGAATTAGAATAAAAAGTTTTCAGAAATACGTGTCTTGTTAACATAGCACAGAGTTATAGTGATCAATTCTGGAAATGGCAGTTTGGGGCCCTATGTTCCAATTTACTCCTGAAGAACACTTTTACTTCTAACTGTATATTGAATTCTGACTCATTATTTAGAGCTTGAAAGTTGTCTGTATATTGGAAATGGAGAGAGACAGAATGTTAAATGAAAGAAGATTCTTGAAGTTTTTCTGAAATATATTTCTGTGCTTGCAGTTGTTCACAATGCAATGGAAACTCCTAGCATGTGTAAGATTAATTAGCAAATCTAATTCAGGCTATGAAACATAATTGAAACCTGGAATTTTCATCAAATCCTTAAAAACTTCTTGACTGTAAAAAACAAAAACTTACTATTTTTGAAAAACACTGATCACATTAATTACTAGTTAATATTAATCAAATAGCAGTGTAAACTCAGCTCTCTTTACTATCACCTATTCCAATGTAGAGACTTTTTAAAAAAAAAAAGTAGTTCTTTAGAATATGCAAGACTCCTCAAATGAAGAGGAAATATAAAAGTAAACTTCAAATGAACAAAAATGATTCATCACTATGTAAATATGTTTAAAGAAGAAAATAAATTGATCGGGGATTTTTAAGCCACAGATGAGCTGTTGAAAATGGGAAATATGTTAAATTATTAAATATATCAATATAAAGTCCTAAAGTCCAACTTTTATTTTTGAAAGGGAGGATTATAGCTTTTTGATCTAACCCTATAATCTTATAAAGCTGGACACTGAAGCACACGTTTACCAAGTGTCTTGTCTGGGGTCACACAATGAGCTAGTGACAGATGAGAAACTAGAACCCATGTGTTCTAACACCCAGTTCCTCCTTCCCTAGACTGTACGGTCTGTAGTGGGAGCAGTTAGTGTGTGGCAGATGGTCTAAATGATGAGTGATGACTTCGGGGGAAGAAAGGGTGCATATTCCAAATGATCAATATGGATAATAGAAGACTATCCTCTTCTGCCCTAAGAGGACAGTTTTAGAAGAATGCAAAATATGTAACTACTTTTGTATATTGCAGTCTACAAAGGCTGAACATTCCAACTGTCCTCAGTATTCATTCAAGATAACATATTTTCGCAAGCAAAGTGTTGTGTTTATTGCGTGTTCTGATGTACATCCATGCTGCTTCAGAAAGTGCGTAAGAACCTTACAGGATGTGAGAATGCTTTCATTTACGCCCATTTTTATCATCTTCCACCAGTGCCTATTGCTGGCTTAAGTAAAATACCTCTGAATGCCTGGTCTGGTCCTCAGCCTGTTACTGCAGTGCTTGTCAGAAATCATTAGCCAGTGATTTCTTTGACTAATGTTGCAGTTGATTGTCTGAATCATGTTCAGATGCTGTAAATGAGGCAGAAACATCTTTTCTGCTCACCAACTGTGAAATGGCTAAAGGGGGCTAGATTGCCAGAAATCAGAATAAATGTATTTCCAATAAGATTTGACAATGATTTCAAGCTCAAGATGGCAAAGTTGATTTTTTTTTATTTCTATGTTTCTTATTGCAGATGTACAAACTGTATTGTTGTCCTTTACTCCCTCAAAGTAATGCACTAGATTGAGAGCAATACTGAACTTTTATTATGAAATAGCACAATTTGGGGTTTGTGTAGAGGATGTATAACAAAATGTTAGCCATGTACCTTTTTATGGCGGGAAAAGAACAAGGCAAAAAATGCACCCTAGGCAATTGACTCGTAGATTCTCATTTACAGACAAACCTGTTGGATGCACTTAATGGTTGGACAAACAATTTTTGGACCAGGTAGGTTTATTTAGACTCTTCTAGTACTCTTACACTCATGGACAAAACTAGAAATACAGCATTAAAATGTGACTAAACTGTAGTGGTTTCATTCTCATTTATTTCAGAGCAACCAGTTTGACTTCAGAAGTTTAGAAGATAGGAAACATGAAGATGGATAGATTTACCTTGTTGCCCCCAAAACACAATCTTGGCTAGCAGGTGCAAGTTACAGATTTTACCTCAACTTAACCCATAGTTTTCTCGTGTAACTCTCCAGTGATTGAGTGGCCAGCCTCACAAGGGAATAGTTTCCAATCATGAAAATTGTTCAAGCGGAGGCTACATCAGGGTTTTACAACAGTGACTCTACTCACATTTGAGGCTAGATAATTCTTTGTGATGGGGGTGGATGGTATGCGTTGTACGGTGTTTAGCAGTTTCCCTGGCCTTAAACCACTGTGTGCCTGTAGCACCTTCTCCCATTACAACAACAGAAACATCTCCAGACATCACCAAATGTCCTCGGGCAGGGACAAAATAACCCCTACTTAAGGATTACTAAGCACTGGAGAAAATTAAGCATCTGCTTCATTCGAATCCTTAGTAAAAGTACTGCTATATACCTCATCTTAAAGGACCCTTATAACATCCCCTGTAGGTAAGCTTAATTTCCATTTTAGATCCAAAGAAATGTTTCAGAGAGATTAAGTTACTTGACACATCACTCAGCTCAGTAGTAGATCTGCCGTCTCCTATAATATTTGTAGGAAATTTGAACTCCCAGAGGGAGGTTGGATTAATTATCCTATAAGACACCTCCAAAGCCTGTTGATGCCCTCCAAGCAGAGGTTACTACAGATCTAAATACTATATCAACTAAGTAGGGGGAAAGTGGCAAGTCAAAAAAAAAAGGCATGTGTATGAAAAAAATACCAAAAGAATTCATACCCATTGAAATTTTTGCAAAGTTAGAAAATTCTCATTTCCAGTGGGCTAAATTCCAGAACTTATTTCACATTATGGTCTTTATGAGGTGTTTCCCCACCAAAACAGTGGTGGGCTAAGGACAGAGTCCTTTAAACTTCACATCACTGACATGTGGGATCTGATTATAAGCAGCTAAGCTGCACATGCTGTGTGATGCCAGGAGGAAAGACATTTTTCCTTCTCCTTTCCCTAGGCACAGAAATAGAAAGATAACTTAGAACACTTGGAATAATGGGGAATAATAATGCGACCAAGTGCACTATCTTGACTGTGGCATATTTTAACTAAACACATTGAATTGCCCTAAAATTACAAAATAGAAGCTATGAATTTTTTAAAGTCTCTCAAAAGACTACTTTTCTATATATGTAGGATAAAGGGACAAAAATGAATGATATGCCTTATCTTCCATACAATAATCAAATTTTTAGAATTGGGGTGTTAGCTCAGTGTAGAATATTTGCTTGTATGAGGCTCAGAGGTTGATCCCCAGCATTGCAAAACAATAATAATGATAATAATAATGTTTTTCTTTGTGATCAAATGGATAAATTGCAGGTTAAAAGTTTGTCACTTAATATTATCAAATAAAACTGTGATTATTTGGTCCAGATTACAAGACAGACAAACTCTAGAGCTAATTTTTCTATTACATATCATCGCTTCTTTGTATCCTGGTTAGCCTTTTTATGTATTCTTTTTCTCATTTTCAACTCCAAATGTTTATTGAAGCTGCCCAATAACTGCTATCCCAATTTCAATTCCTATCATTCCTTTAAATGCAGATTGTTTCTTTTCTCATCCATATCCTTCCCAGCTGTATTTTTTTCACAGCCCTTTCGAACATCTGAAGTTCACTCATTTATTTCATTATCAATGATGGTCCCCATCGCTTAAATGTAATCTAGGCTCCCTGGGAGCAGAGACCATGAACTCTTTGCTACTGTTTTCCCCAGCACCTAAAACAAAGCTTGCCTCTTAGAAGACACTCACTTTCTGGGCAATGACTTAGTGTCTTTGGACTAAATTTTTAGCAATGTATATAGACTCACAACACTACACAAGTCTTATTCCTTTAGATGGTAAATTCCTCAAGAACCAAGATACAATTTTATATCTAGTAGTCACACTAATGGAATGTGCTAGAAGAAGTCTTTGGTTCTGCTCAAAGCTGCTCAATATGCTGGTTCTGAAGTTTGGCTTATTAGAAAGAAACTGATAGCAAGACAGAATGAAAATAATGAGCAATTACCTTTATAGATCATCTGTGCTGTAACACAGTCGCCTCTTCCCTTTCTCTATCTCTGCCATTCTTCTGGGACAAGGAACATGACAGAAAAGCATGTGGAGTTTCTAGAAAACCCAAAGTTACAGTAGACAAGGGAAGAAAAGGGGAAAGGAAACTGTAAAAATCAGTACCTTCTTTAGAGATCATACCAAAGGTTGAATTTCAGGACGAGGTTGACCTTTACTTCACATTTTGCCCCCAATTATCCTACCATGTACAATCAAAATTGTTTCATTCCACTTTATTATATTGCATAAACCACCACTAAGAAGAAAAAATTTGGAGCAAGTAAACATTCTAATTTTAAATCTAAAACTTTCTCTGGTAGAGTTAATGATTTTTGAGTTAATCACATGTAAGTATGAATTAGTTTCATCAACTGGTATTCTTTCATTACTCAGCTGAGGGTGATTCCCTGGGGAAATGCAAGCTACAGGAGATGTATTGCTATTTTCTGGGACAAAATATCTGATACCCACAATTTAAAAGAGAGGTTTATCTTTAGCTCCTGACTCTAGAGGTTTCTGTCAATGGTGGTCCAACTGCAAGGCATAAAAGTGATGGTAGAAGGGCCTGATGGCGGAAAGCTGTTCAACTTGTGTCAGCTAGGAAGTAGAGCAGGTTAGAAAAAAATGGAAAAGAAAGGGCCAGGCCCAGGGAAGATCACATCTCCACAACCTACTTCCTCTAAACAGGTTCCACCTTCTAACCATCCATTCCGCTATGAACTCATCAATGGTTTAATCCACTCATGAGTTTAGGGTACTCACAATCCAATCACCTTTGCAAGAGTTCTTTAATCCAGCCAAATTGGCAAGCAAGAGTAACTGGCATGGGAGGTGTACTCGAAGGCTAAGGGAAAAATGTCAAATATTTCAGAATTTTTCCCAAGGCAAATCTTTCACCCAGGGAAAGGAGAGAAAATTTTTCCACTATCACCCTCCTCTTCTTTTTGTTCTAAGCATCAAATGAGAAACAAACTAGAAAACGGTAGTATGAGGAATCTTTTTCTGTATCTTGATTGTGGTGGTGGCTACATGAAAATATGTTTGTGACAAAATGACATAAAACACACATACACATGCACATAAATGCATGCAAAACTGGTGAAATCTGAATAAGGCTGGTAGATCATGGTGATACCAATTCCCTGGTTGTGATCTTGTACAGTAATCGTGTAAGAAAATATCACTGGAGAAAAACAGGGTGGAGGGTATAAAGGACCTCTCTATTATTTCCTGCAACTGCATGTGACTTTACAACTATCTTTAAAATTTTTAAAGCAAATTTGTTGGGACAGCATGTCTTAGAATGACTAGCTGAGCAGTTTTCCATCTAATTTAGAAATATTAGGTCTGGTGGGGTAGTCATTAGGATGGTTTAAAGTTTCAGTTGTGAAAGTCAACACTAAGCACTGTGATTGTTGGAATTCTTTTATGTTTTACTGCTGTCTAAACTAAAGGGCATGTAGCAAAGAAATTTCAGCAGGGTTAGGAAAAGGAAAATAGAAGAACGTAGGAAAAGAGGTAAATGCCAAGCAGTTTGTTTTTGTTGTTCTAAAGTACTCTCCTCTCATAACTGATACCCTTAAACATCAAAACAAAAGAAAACAATCAGGTGCTTGATAGTATTAGAACTAAAAAATATCTTTCTAGGTGTCCCCTAAAGATACCAAAGTCCATGCATGCAATGTATTCTAATATATTTTAAAATCTTGATCTTCCCAGTGAATAAGAATAACTTTCTATTCTCTTCCAAGTAAATGGACAGATGGGTAGATGGATAGATAGATACACACATACACACCCTATGTATTTCGTTGGCAGGTGATCACCTTGACCTAACTCCAATATTCACTTGAAGGCTATTTTAGTGAAAAAAATTAATGGACTTTAAAATTGGATTTTGCAGTAAACAATTCTTCAAAGAGCCTGCAGTGCATCACCAGCCAGCATTGTTCTTTTGCATGTATTTATTTTCCACATTAAGCATTCTTCCAATTTATTTCAGTGTAGGTGACCAATAGTAATTTCTCCAATTAAGAACTTGGATTTTATTTGAAAATTTTTCCCAAGTACCTCAACTTCATTTTGATGAGAAAAGATCACTGAAATTATTGGAGCAACAGGGTGAGGCGACCATGTAGCACTGAATGTTTATTAGGTACATGGACTGAGTTTCCCAATTTTGGCAACCTTATTATCATTCAGTTTGGTGTCCATCAAAAGATACCTAGCAGCATGTATCTCTTTCTTTTGACAAAGATCAATTATGTTCATTGCCTATAAACTCTACAGATAGGAGTTTTTAATCTGCCTAATTCACATCTGAAGATTCCTTATTTTTACTTCTCTTTGATTTGCAATGATAGATTTTAACTATCCAGATTGTAAGTTTGTTTCCAGTATATTGCATGACACAGGGATATTCAATCAAGCATAGATCTTTCACATTTCTACACTGTATTTTCACACTTGAAGTACTCTTTGTAAAAAAGGATTTTGCTCTTTGTCTAACTTCTTTAATTGATTTGAATTGATCAATACCTACTGATGTGTAGATTATGCCTTACCTCCTTTAAAAAACAGATAAAGTAGATTACCAAATCAGTTCATAACAGTTTTATCTTATGCCAAATTCCTAATCTCACATTATTGTCTGGCTTAATTTGTTGTTGCTGCTGCTGCTGCTGCTGTTCTTTCTGCTGCTGTTTTAAATGAGTCCGTCCTGGTCCTTTTAGTTTGAATGACACAGCCTCCCTGTCTGCTGGGTTTTGCCCGGTGTTCTTCTTATGGTTTTACCTGTGTGCATTCTTCTCTCTCAGGGAGCTCGTATCTCTGAGTAGCAGAGGCTCCACCTCTGATTTAAGCCACCTCTTTCACAAGACCCCCAAGGTGAATTTCATGTAATTGGCTATTTTCCTGTTTAGCTAATAATGAAATATATTCTTCCAACTCCTTATCTATTTCTTGTTTTTAGATCAGTTGTGTAAGGAAATACCGAAACTCTTTTAAGCTACAAATTAAATCGGTTGTCCTTATTTTGTGGAGGGAAACTCGTGCCAGGGACCCTTCGCTGGTGTCTGGTGAGCAGCATCTCATAAATTTCTTGTTCTAAGGATTACGTGGCATTTTGTGTGATCTTGTGGTAGCCACATAACAACTCTCAGAAGTAGGTTTTCTGTTTTACTTATGGAGTAATTAAAATGTAAAGAGCCTTCGCGACCTTAATGTACTGGGTATGGACGAGCTAGGACTTATATGCAAGTCTTCTTATTCTAAAGCTAGGGTTCAGTTCAATAGATCACATTTGTCTCAGTGGAGAGGCTACTGTACAATTAAGTCACACCAAAGACAAAAGCCCATCTTAAAATATTTTCTTTGTTTCCTCTGTTGCTTCCTGGAAGTGTGGCACACCGATGTGTGATAGGAGCTATGCAAACTTTAGAATTTACCCTTTTTATCTATGACTGAAAAGTCACACTTGTCAGATTATATGTGGCAACTCTACCATATGCCAGCGGCATGGGAGAGCATACAATGTGAGCACAGATTAAACTCTAGAGAAATCTGTCATCAGCCATTGCTAATCCATGTAGTTATATGAGTCCGGATTCTGTACCATCAGGCTGTAAATGTTTTGTGGTGGCAAACATGTTCCCAACTGTGTAGGAATTCCTAGGGTCTACTAGTGCTACTATTTGCTGAAAAAACAAAGAAACTATTTTTGGCTCAAAATATAATTTTCAACCCTTACTTAGATGCTCTAGAATCTCATCTAAAAATATATGGACCAAAATGAGACATTAGGAAATATCTTCCTAAATATCTGGTGCTTGGATTCAATAAGATTTGGTGAATTTATAAAATTTATAAAATTCACCAAATTTAAGAGACTCCTACTACAGAAAGGTCTGTATGAGCTCACATCAGGTTAAACTGGTTGTTGTCAGTTGTGTGAGACAGATTGAAAACAGTATTTTCAGATCTAGGTTTATTATCAGGTTTAAAAATAAGTATCAACACTAATAATACAAAACATTTCAAAAGTGCTAAAAGAATAGAATTTTAATATCCTGACCATTAAAAAGGATAAGTTGGAGAGTGATAGGTATATTCATTAGCTCAATTAAATCTTTCTACAGCAAATACATAGATCAAGACATTACATTGTGTCTGATAAATACAATTATTACTTGCTAATTAACACTAAACATATGCTTCTAAAGTATTAAAAAAATCTAAAAAATTTGAACTTCACAGGCTTAGCAGGAATGGGAATGATTGGTTAATATATATCTATGAATGAGTTTTAGCATTACCATTGTGTCAAGCAGTCACTTGTAAAATGCATGAAACTCAGTTTTAATGAGGTTTCACAATGGCCTCACTGAAATTATTTTCCAAATATTAACTTTTAAAGTGAAGACAAATATCAATCCTGCCTTAATTCCTAACCCTTGTAGGCTGCCTCATTCGTGCAGTAGTAAAAGGACATATTTATGTCCCTCATGACACACATACTGACTCCCTCTCTCAAATGCCATCAGATGATGTTCACTAATTCTTTCCTAGAAAATGTGTAAAAAGGATTTCCATAAAGGTCTTTGGAGATTTCCTGTGTCCTCATGTGTGTAATAGATTGGGTCAAGTAACAATAAAGGAAAAAGAAAGAAAAGGGAACTTTGCTTTGTGTGTTTTTCTCCTTTTGGCCATTGGAAGGGATAAAAGAATGGAAAAATCATACCATACAGATGATGTTAGTGTTAAATTAAATTAAGATCATATGTTTGCCTAGTGGTTTTAATCTTTTGATTATTGAAGAGATTTTTGGTAATGAAGTACATTTGTAAGAAATATTTTTATTATAAACTATATTCATGTACTCACTGTGAAATGTGCATCTAATGAAATGATAGGTTTAGAAATGATCTGTCATCCAAATTCATGTTTTTCAAATAGCTATTTATAGAAAGAAAAGTGATATTTAAACTAGCATGGTAGAATATTATAATCTGCTGTATATTACCTTTGATAATAGTCCCATCTTTTAAAATAATGTTGTAAACCATTCAATTATTTATTCACACCTAAGTTACATAAATTAGAAGATTCAAAATAGTGTAAGAAAATAATTATTTTTACTATAGTAGGACCTCACTGTCATGGCTCAAAGAGATTGCCATGAAACAAGTTATGCTATAGATAAAAATAAACCAAGCCAACATGAATTTTTAATGGACAAAATATTTTTATAGAGACATTAGAAATAACTGTTAATTTCAATCTTTCCTGTTCTGGAAGGCAGTATCAGTGGCCATGGCAGTGCTGTATGTTCAGTATGTATTTATCTCTCTGATAGGTCCTCAACACTTACAGGGAAATCTCCACAGATCTGGATGATGATCTCGGCCTAGGGAGGGCCTATGAAGCCATAGCCAAGGTCCTGCAAAGGTAAGTTCGCACATCCTTGTCTTGCTGTCACTATGAGTCCGCTCAGCTGTGAAAGACTTAAATTGTTTGAGCTCTGTCGCTTTCCATTACTGCCTGCTTAAATTTTAAGCAATGCCCTTCTTAAGTGACCCTTTCATCATAAGTTATTTTAAACCAACGTGGTACTTGAAAAGACGCATCTAAACTCTTCCTGGTCTATTTTTTCTTTGTATCATTTTCTTTTGGTTTTCTGTAAGTTTAGCAGTGACCTTGGATGAAAGGAGGGAGAAAATCAGGTCACATCTCACAGGTTAAGGAAGCAGAGAGCAGAACCCTGTTCAGTACGCTTCAGTAACTGCGGCTCGTCCTAACCTTTCCAGAGCTCTTCTTTGAGGAAAGTTTCCATTTAGGCTTCAATCGTGCATCTCCCATTAAAACATCTCTTCTTCGAGCATATCTACATAAACAGTTGAGCACAAAACCAGTATTTCTAGTTTTTTATTTAAAACAGAAAATGTAATAAAAGTACACATGGGGCCAGGGATCTAGATCAGCGGCCTAAGCACCTTCCTGGCAAGCACAAGATTGTGAGTTCAATCCCTGGTGCCGTTAAATAAATAAAAAATAATAATAATTTTTTAAAAAGTACACATGAACAACTTCAAATATGTAAGTCTTCCCAAAAAAATACATTATTTACCCTTCACTCATGGTATTATGATCGCTGTGTACTCCATTTAGTTGTTCATTATATAATAGCCCTTTGACTTAAGCCAAGATAGAATAACATAGGAACTTATTATTGAAGTTAAGGCCTTGGTTTTCCATATGTTATATCTAAAATGAAACTTTTTAATAATAGCAGTAGTGGTGAAAGATAAAGATTGTGTTAAGTTCTGATTTCTTTCCATTTATATCTCACTGTAAACATATATAGGTGTTTTAAGAGGTACACTTGTTATTTGAAAGGCATTTAATGCTTAAATATTAGTGAGTTGATAGTGGAGTCATCATTATGTAAGTATCATTTCCAATATAATAATCACTGCTTAAAATACCAATGCCAGTGAAATGGTACTTGCCTTTCTTTCTTTCTTTCTTTCTTTCTTTCTTTCTTTCTTTCTTTCTTTCTTTCTTTCTTTCTTTCTTTCTTTTTTGACAGGGTCTCACTATGTAGTTCAGACTGACCTTGAACTCACTATGTAGCTTAGACTGGCCTCCTCAATCTCACAGCAATCCTCCTGCCTCAGCCTCCCATGTGCTGGAATTATAGGCATATACCACCATGCCCGGCTCAATGACAGTGAAATGGAAGATACCTTTCAAAATACTAAATAAAACAGAATCATCAGTGAATAAATGGTTTAGGAAGACAGAAATGTTTCATATGAAGAGTATGGAAATTTACTTAAGAAAGACAGGGCCAGCTTCCAAGTAAAGACTGCTAACTAGTTCCTTGATGATCAAACCAGTAATTCCTTAAAAGTTTGACTTTCCAAGTAACAACTAAGAAAGAGATATTTGAATACAAAGAAGAGATTGGTAAGTATTCAAATTAATATCTGTTTGGAAAAAATCCATTGTGTGCTCTTTCGTCTAGTTCATTTTAACTATTAAATTACTTGACCCTGTTATTATCACTGCCCCATATCAGTAGAAGATCATTAGATTCCTCATCTTTCTTCAGAGCAACAAACCTGGCCTAGACCTGTATAGATAGAGATAGAGATAGAGATAGAGATAGAGATAGAGATAGAGATAGAGATAGAGATGCATCCCTTACCTTGTTCATAAAATAATTTTACACAATAACATTTTCATTGTATCCAAACATAACTAAAGAAATGACGAAAATATTTCTTGCATAAAACTTATGGAGCCCTTGTCACAAATACTGTGACAGTATTTGTCACAGGACAAATGTTGGACTGCCCTTTTGACAAATGATGGTCTTTGTAATTATTTTTGATATTTCTGGAAACATGAAATTGGCTTCAAATGATTCTCATCTTGTCCACCTGTGTCTCATCTGTAACATTTACTCTCCACCTCAGGATCTGAATTTCTGTCCTGTACAGTCCAAAAACAGGGGGCAAAGTTAAACAATTGTCTGATGTGTTTTGCAATAAGAGACAATCTAATGTTTTAATTGTTGCATATGTATTATTTGGGGTTTAGAAGTGGGGAAAAATGCAGTTGCATTTGATCAATCACAATGCTGAGTGCGATCTTCATAGACATAGGGACAATTCTGTCCCAAAATTCTCAGCAGTCCAGCAACTTGCCTCGGGGCAAACATATAATAGAACAAGATGACCTATTCTCATTTCACTTTTATACCAAATAAAAAGAATTCCACTTGTAAGAATTCCCTTCTACAATAGTACGGTAAAGTTATCAATGATTCATATAGTAGACATAGGAACTTATTTTAAAATGTTATGCCGTGTACAAGAGATTACAGGGCACATTTCTTCTAAGGGCACATTTCTTCTAAGGTCACAGGGGGAATCTCTGAAAGCCACAAATTTCCCATGCAAATCTGGCATTTCACAGCGCGGGTGGTTACAGAGGAATGCTCCAGGGAGTGTTAGCCTGGCATGTTTTTTCAAGAATTCAAGTACGATGCAAAATAATTTAAGTATCATCTTTCGACAGGCAAATGTTTCAAAACCAGAAATTGTATGTAGGTAGACTTCAGAACCCTGGATATCTGAGAAGCATCATTAAATCTAGCCCATTAAATAGTAAAATCACTGGATATAAAACGTGTGGTTATTTTTAGAAAACGTTGCTCTGACGGTTTAGTATTTTTCAGTAAACATGTATGTCCACACATGCACATACATGCACACACACACATATACATGTATAGCTCATGCTTTTCATGGTCCTAAAGTGTCCTCTGGCAGGTTAGCAGCATGCAAGGAGCGGAACACAGCCCAAACACAGGAAATTATGGTGGTGGCAGCTGAGAAATAAATCAAGCTGTGTATGAATCTTAGCATCACCTCTAAATCTCTTTTCCCTAACCTGTGCAGTTGTGTCAGTGTCACTAATGGCAGCCCTACCTCTATAAACATATTTTATCTCTTTAAAGGAAATGGAAGAGGATAGCCATGTCTAAGATAAGTGTGTGTCTAAGGCCATCAGCTGAGCGTGCATGAATGGCGAATAAGCTCTAAGCCTGGAAGCTTCTTAAATGGTTATAAGAATTTATACTAATCCTTCAATTGAAAAAAGCACCACTTTCTCTCACGACTGAGGATTTGGTAATGTAGTGTTGCCCATTTGGTAATGCTAGACCCAGACCTAGAGTTAGATCCTGAGGAAGCTTTTAATGGTGAACAAGTTTTGTTATTTTTGCCATTGATCTGAATAATTTAACTGCACAAGGGTATAAGCAGTATAAAAGAAAAATGACCATTTGCCATGTCTTTGCCCCCTTATTTCCAATACTAATAAAAAAATTTATGTTCTAAAATTACTTTATGATGCTATTATAAAAGCCAGAATTATGATCCATTACACAAAGAAAAAGTGAGTTGGAAAATTGATAAGTAAATATTATTAATATACAGATAGGTAGTTCAGCTAAACATAGAAATGACCATCTTCAATTTTCCTTATCGTGTGTGTGTATGTGTGGGTGTGTATGTGTGTGTATGCTCATAGTACATAATACTCATATTCCCTCATTTACTGAAGCAACTAATTTACTGAAATTTCACAACTCTTTAACATAATTAGGATGACTGTTTAGAAGAATCTATAAAAATATGACAAAAATATTCTCATGATACATTGGTCAGAACTGACCCATCTCTGCCTTTATTCCATACCAATTGTCAATTTTCTTGCAAACTCCGATTAAATGATTTCCTAGAAAACTTTCCACAGTGTAGATCTTTAAATCAATCAGTACAAAGTTTCAAGTGTGGAAATTACCTTTCTATTATAGCTGAAAATTAATTTCTTCTTGCTTGAGAGAAATGACACGCCCTAGTAATTTTCATATATTCTTCAAAATGGAACATCCAGGCTTCAATGTGAAATTTCCTAAAAATGACCAAAAAAATACATCAAAACATTTCTATTAATTCATGAAATTAAGAATAGGTTTTTACATTTTCTCCTGTCACTGATCCCATTTACCTTATTACTTTCATCTGTGGCCCACAAACTTGGTGGCACAATCAACAAACCCCTTAGTGGCTGTTTCATCTCTGCTCTATTTGATTTCTTCTCTCTGAGTAAATGATTAAGTTTTCATGCATTGGTTCAACCAAAATCTATGTTCACTCAACCCCATCCTTTATTGATTACTTCTACTGCAAACAGTAGGCCAAGTGTGATATACATAATTGGACAGTTGTCAGGGGACGTGGGTGTTAACAGTCCTGTTTTCCCAGTTGGAAACCGGAATCACCTTGATACACAAATATTCTGCACTGTTTCATTCTCATTCTTTGGACCGAGGAGGTCCTTTTCCTCAGAATATATGTTTTTAACTCTCTAAGGTCTGGTTGAATGAATTTAATGATTATACCATATAATATGCTGTTCAAGTTGCACCTGTGCACTGCATATAGAAAACTGGAATTAATATTTGTCTAACATTTTAACCTTGGCCTTGAACTTACACAAATAATCTATAGCCTTTCTGGAGGAAAATATTTGATTTTTTTTTCCTCTTCCAGGGAAAGACTGACTTCTATATCTATTGCTGCATTTCACATTTGGAAATCCACTAACAAACATATATTGTGTATATTTCAGCTTCTATATTACAAACCATGTTGGCTGTAGAGTTGTACATTTATTGAGTGAGACATATCCTTTTTGATAGGACTTTCCACTAGCATTATTTGTTAGAGCAAGTCCAAGATAATTTTGGATGTTTTGGAGGTCTGTTGCTCTTTTGGGAAAAAAAAAAACAAAAAATAAAAAACAACTGAAATCACTCGGCAATATTTTTATTTACACGATTTTATATTTCTTGTTCACTAAACTTGGTTTTTGTTGCTGATATTTTTGAGTTTGCTTTGAGTTAACAATCCTCAGCAGGCCAAACCTAGTCTAAAATGTATTTCCTTCAAAAATAGATCTGCTTTCAACACGTGAATATAAATATGTTTCAGCGAGTAGATTTTAGCTAAATAATATTGTTGTTAAATTTTTCCTGAGTTTAAAAGTGATAAGCAAAAATCTCTCCATTTCTTTTTGTTTTTGAAGCAGATTGAAAGTTAATATAAATTTGATAAAACATATTAGCTCTAGAGATTTACTTTATTTTTATTTATTAATTTATATATTTGCCTTTTATTTACTAATATTTCATAGTCTTGAATTCTCTCATTTCTTTTAGTTTTCACACAAAACTAATATATAAATTAAAATAATTAATGAACTTTCTTTATGCATTTTACTCTATGCTTGCTTTTGAAAAATTTCTCAGATAATTCATAACTTTTCTGGAGAGTTGGCCTAGGGAAGATTAGTCACAATTTTGTTATGAAAAAATGAGAATAGAATTATAGGAAGCAGTACTCACAAATTTAGCAAATTTCCACTTTACTATTTGTAGAGCATACTTTTTATGAAAGTAAGAAAAGGTTCATTTTCTATATCTGATGCTCAAATTAAAAAAAAAATATTAGTTGACTCTAATCCCTAGAAAGTAAATGCCAGGACTTTATGTATCAGTTTTCCAGATCATTTGCTAGAATTATAGTGTTTAGTTCATTGTATGATAAAAAGTTTTCAAAAAGTTATGCTTAGCTACATTGAGTTCTCTTCTGAAATCATGATAGACAGTATCAAGTAAACAGGTACAAACAGGATAACCATTTATTTCAAGGAGAGCCCATAATCATAATAGCAGCTATGTACTTAATCCCTATTATTTGTAAGGCTTTCCATTTACACAAATTTTCTTCACACAGCAATTCGTGGTCATTCTAAACATAAGAAACATAAGTTTTCTTTGACTCATAACTTTGATATGATCAAATTTATTCATCTAAGAGGTTGAGATAGATTCACACCTAGATCTTTCTAACATCCACTGCAGCACACTGTCACTTTAAAGTTATCTTATCTTACTTATTTTATTTTGTTTTATTTTATTTGGAACCAGGAATCAAACTCAAAACCTCACGCTTGCCAGGCAGGCACAACGTTATCTTATTTTACAAACATATCACTGTTTAATCTATGAAAATAAATGTTATCACTTAAGTCTTGGAAGGTTATGCAAGTTAATATCCCCACTTCTGTCACTATGTGTTTCAAATAAACTCCCATAAAAATGCCTCCTGACGTATTCTTGTGACATAACCTTTTGAATAGGCCCAATGGCAGCTCATTGTTTACGAGGTAGGTTTGGTCTTTAGCAATAGCCAAAAGAATTTGAAGTCATATTTAGAAACCACAACAAAAAATCTTGAGTGATCCCATTTTGTGAACAGAATTCGCTAAATTATGGATGCATGCTTTATAACACCACTATGAAGATGTTCCCTCCAGAGGCATTCGAATAACGCCACCGACCTCCTCATGAGATGTTATCATCCACAATAACCACTTGGCAGGAGCTGTCCTCCTTTGCAGGCTAAGAAATACCTGGGAAATTGGAAAGGGGAATCTGAGGTGTGGGGGGAATGGGACCAGAAACAGAGATTTGCCAGACATGTGCCTCTAAGATCTAGTTTACACCACTATAGCAGTCCTCTCTTGATAGGCAGGGAGAGGAAGGTCCTAGCCAGAACTTTAGAAAGACTCAATTTTGGTTGGGCAGAGAGTTCAAGTTCATATGAGATCTAGAAGAAAAGTAAGAGACACAAAAGAAGTGAGGGAATAGAAGCAGCCAACCATGCCAAATACTGGGGATGGAAAAATATCTGGAGAAGAGAGGATGGCTAACAGCAGTGATTCAACTTATATTATGAAGATGTGGGTGAAGGTGGAAGAGGAAGAAAGTAGTGGTTCGGGAATCAATAAGCACAATAAACATTTTAGGCAACTCAAAATTCAAAGATGTTCCTCATGCTATATATTACAATTTTTCAAATTCATACAAATGCAGCTGGGCACAGTGGTTATATATGATTGTAATCCCAGCTCTGAGAGGCTAAAGCAGGAGAATCACAAGTTCCAGTACTACCCAGACATCTTAGAGACTGTCTCAAAATTATATATATCTGGGGATGTAGCTCAGTGGCAGAATGCCCTGGGTTCAACTCCCAGTACTCAAAAAACAAACAAAACACTAGCATAAATGCTTTAAGATCACCATTCACTAGATTTGACTTTAAACTCCTTTAACTGCCTTTTAAGACCAAATCTACCCCCTCATATCCTTGATTCGTTCAAATGAATATGCTCCAGGTTTCAAAGCACTGTCTACAGTATACCATGCTTATCACAACTAACCTTATGTAAGAATCTATGCATCTATCTCTTAAAATTCACTGTGAAACTCTGCAAGGGTGGCAACCATATTCTTCAGACAATTAGCATGTTTAAAGCCATTTGCTACATTCTGGAAGTTTCTTGATGTTGGGAGTCAGTTTAGCCATGAACTCCAAACATCTATGTGGCTGAGATTTTCATGATACACCCTGACCTTCAACATCCACATGTACTACCTAAGCATTTCCCTTCTCAAATTTTCTACTATCTTTCATTCAAAGGTACATAAATGCCTAGTATATACCAAGCACTCTGCTGGAAACTGTGTCCTCCTGAGTAGTTTTCCAGAATATATAACATATGTGACTTTAGTGACCTGAGATTTCACTGCTTGAGGGAACCTTATAAGAATAAACATTCATCATTTGAAAAATCTTTAGTTTCTTTTTAAGAAAAAACAGCTTTGTTGAGATATAATTCGTATACTATACAATTCTCTCATTGAAAGTCTACAGATTCAGTGGTTTTAGTGTAGTGGCAGAATTATGTAACCATGACAACTATCTGATTTCAGGACTCTTCATCACTCTAAAAAGAAACCGTACACTGATTACCAGTGTTCCTCATTCCCCACTCCTCAACCTGTTGCTATCTGTCTTCATGGATTTGCATATCTTGGATATGTCATATAAATAGAATCATACAATATGGGGTCTTCTGTGTCTGGTTTCTTTCACTTTGTATGTTTTTTCAGGTTCCACCCATGTTTTAATGTATGTCAGTCCTCCCTTTCTATGATTGGGTACTATTCCATTGTATGAATATACCACTTTGTTGACCCACTCATCCATCGATGGACCTTCGGTTTGTTTCCATTCCTTGACTATCATAAATAATGTCACTATGAGCATTCATGTGCAAGTTTTTGTATGGATATATATTTTCAATGCTCTTGGTTATATATTGTGAAGTTAAGTTTCTAGGTCTTAAGGTAACTATGTAACATCTTGGGGGAACTGCCAAACTGTTGGCCAAAGCAACTGTATCATCTTATAATCCCATTAACCGTGTAGGAGGGTTTAAAAGTTCAAGTTTTTTAACTCCAGAATACATAACATTCCTATTTGTGATTTAAATGACAAAAATTTTAACACATTAAGTTGAAGTTTTAACTCTGACAAAGAAGCCACGTATTTGTTAATTTGCTATTTATTTTCATTATCCTGACAACCATCTTGCATTTGCTACAGCAATAGTACAAAATAATCTTCTTTTCAGTGTGACACTGAGACGATACTGCAATACTTTCCAATTTTATTTATTTACAGCCAAGGAGAAATGACAGAAGCAATTAAATACTTGAAAAAAGTTGTGGACATTGCAAGAAACCATTTTCAAAGCCTGGACATTGTAAGAGCAAGTACAATGCTTGGGGACATCTATAATGAAAAAGTGAGTATGTGTATTTCTTATTGTGGAGAAACCTGCAGTTTTGAAAGTCCACTCCCATTTGGTCCTTGTCTTCCCACAACATATTATGCAGAATGTCTGTGACTGAGAAAGGGGTTAATGTACAAGGCTAGGACTGGGAGAGAAACGCCTCTTTCCTCCTTCCTCCTTCCTCTTTCGTCTTTCCCCCTTCCTCCTCCTCTTCTTGGGGACTCTGGGTGCTGTCTGGGGCACAGTCCCCCGGCACTGCTAACCCTGATTCATACATTCACAGCCAGTAAGGGAACAATTAAAATATTTAAATTCAAATGAACTTTCCATTAACAATCAGTTCTTATCATCTTCTTTCCCTGACATTCATCTCTCTTGCTCCAAATTCTATCAGTTTTATCAGTCCATGTGATGTTCCATGCTGAGGCACCCCGGAGAAGAAATGACAACCCCAAGAATGATTTTGAAGGGAATTTAAAAAGTAATTTCAGTAACAGTTTGGGTCTATGGGGAAAAAAGAAGAGAAAAAAAAAAGTCTAAAATAAAACTAATTAAAATTATCTCATTCCAGAAACCATTATTGGTCAAATGCACTGATCATAATGGATTTTTTGACTTATCCCAATTTTATCTCTTGTTATCTAGCTTCTTCATGAGAAATTGTAGGAAAGAGGTCTATTTTTTCTAGTTATAGCTGGTATTCTGATCATGAATAAGATCCATCATTTTTTGAGAATAATCATGTTCACCATGTTCATGCACTCTATTTTAATTTCCTAGAGAGGCTGTGTATATAGTGATTAAAAGCACTAACTCTGAACCAGACTGCTGAGGCTAAAAGCCCAATTCTTAACTTAAAAATCTGGGATCTGGAGCAAGTTACTTACACTTTCAGGTGCCTCAAATACCTCACCTTATAAGGAGACTGTGAGTGATTAGTATACTTAAGCACTTAGAATAGTGCTTTCTAGTAAGTGCTATCTGTATAAGCATTAGCTGTTATTATTCTCTCCCTTTTAGTGAGATAGATAATTGCTCTCTTCTAGACCCTCAGAGACCTTAAGTCACACCAAGTCCTAATTCAATGTGGCAGTGTCACTCAAACCCACACTCTTAACCACTGCATTATTCTGTTACTTGTCACAAAGTTGACTTCATATCAGAATGATTTCAGATTTTTAAGGAAATGAGTCTGAAATTAATTTGAATGGATGAAGCTAGCATTTCTTCATTTCCAGTCCTTGCAAACAAGGTGTGTGCTCTCTTTTCTCTCAACCTTCTCTGGTGCATCCCCTGCCCATTTGCCCCCTTCTCTCTGCTGTGAGCCGCAGCGCCCTGCCCCTCCATCTCTGCCACTTGCCTTGTCCCCAGCTCTCTGGCTTCCTCTTTCCTGGCCTCTGATCCTCACTCTCTCCCCTTCTCCCTGTTGTCTCCATCTCCCTTACTTCATTTCCCCTCTTCCTTTGTGCCCTATCTGATGCCCCAGCTGCCCTCGGGTTGTTCCTTTGTTCTCTTTCTTTGTCCCACTGCTCCAACTCCCAGCCATCTGTGCAGAGCCACCCTCTGCTCTCTTGGGCCCTTGGGTTGATTTTGTACTTGCTTTTCTTCAGATTTCACGATACAGTAGTGTAAAAAAAACTTGCACCCTTATGAGGCTTACAGTCTAATGAAAACATTATTCTGAGGCAGCAGAATTAACATTCCTAATAAATACAATAGATTTGTTTTTGAAGGGGTTGTTCTTCAAAACATAAATGCAAAAACACTAAATTATTTTACCTGCCCACTTTACCATGCGCAAAATCTTGCCCCTTAGTATATTACCTGTGCTCTGAGTATCAGCCTGTGTTTTCCTAATTACAGAGAAATAGGGAAAATAGTATGTCTAGTGGGGCAATACTTTTATATTTGCATTCTTGCCACTTGGACCAATGTGGGTTTTATGCTCTAATTATTGATTCTTGGATAAAAAATTAGTATTAAAAACTGCATCAAGGCCAAAAGTTAATTTTGATCGATTTTTTCACATTCTAATAATAAATTTGAAGGATTTAAGATTTTCATGCTACCTTCAAATATGCATATTTACAATGTACACAAGTTCATTCAGATACTTTTCATTTAGTAATTCCTCTAATATAATGGTCACTTGTAGATAGTATATTAGGTAGATAATATCATAACAGACTTTGTATATCAAAACCTTCGAAACAAAGCTTGATTTGTTAATCAAATTGTTAAAGTTATATTTCATTTTTGGGCCTTACCATTAAGCATTATTTTGTGGCCTTTCTCCAAGTTAAAAAAGCTCCTGATGTCTTTCCAGGCTGACTCTGAATTGTTAAATCGATACTAAGAGTACGATTTAAAAATATTAGGTACAACCAAGTGGATTTATGAGAATGAAGTGATGGTTATTATTTTTTCTGCCTGTCTTTTTGATACAAGGTAAGAACCTTGATAACTTGACTTTCCTTTGAGTTCTACACAATATTTCCTAGGAAAACATTGGCAACAGATGCTTTTATGGCTCTATTTTTCAATATCTCATCAATGTTCACTAACTGTATTAGATGCCTTTATTCCTATACATAGTTAGACAATTTCATGAGACATTTGAAACACAAGCTTTTCCAAGAACAAGTCAAAGGGGAACTACCTTGGGTTTTATCCACCTGAATTTGAACGGAGCTTGTTTCTTCATCCTTCAAGTGTCAATAACAAGATACCTTGAACACTAACTATGAAAGGGTAGATTTTTAAATAATTATATTAGTTATTATATGAGTTGGGCATGGCAACACATTTTCATAATCCCAGCATTCTTGGGGGTTGAAGCAGGAGCATCTCAAGTTTGAGTCCTCAATAGGCAATGTAGCAAGACCCTGACTCAAAATTTTTTTAAAAAGGGGTACTAGAGATGTAGCTCTGTGTGAAAATCTTGAGTTTGACTCTCAGTGCCACACAAAAAATCATGTAGTACCTAGCAGAGTACCTAGCATACAAAGAGTGATCAAAATATTTCATTATAGTAAAAGATACATTGCCATTAACCTCCTCCAAAACACTCCTCCTCTTTTTAAACACTTGCCCCATTATTCTTGCAATTTTGTGAAGAAGCTCTGGAGATCTTCCTTCATGAGAGTCCTTTACAAGATGTGATTAAAAAATACGGTGACTGCTGCTGCTGAGTATAATCCAAAAGAAAGGCAGGTTCATATACACATAACTGGGTGATGCAGCTTCTGGCTCTTTCCCCAAAGTCAAAATGGATAGGAAAGGTAAATGTTTTGGATCAATTAGGGCATCAAAGCAACCATAACGGCACAACTATAGACACTAACAAAATAGGACTTTCAGAACTAGGGGTTCAGAAAGTAGCAAAAATTATGCGATAAGTATGTTCAAACTAAGAGGCAATGTTTTTAAGAGGATTAATGACAATGTAATTTACTGAATTAAATTTTTACAAATTTAAAATTTGCCATATTTTCTGATCCCACTTTGTGTATTGAATACAGTATATGAGTTTTAGCTCCTTAGTATCTCAAGCTTTATCTCCCCTCAACTCCAGATTTATAACCCACTTGATACTTGACATATGCATTAAGTGAGTTCAAACATAACCCCCTAAAAACTAAACTCAAGAGCTGGGTATGTTGCTCAGCAGCATAAGCACCTGACTGGCAAGTACAAGGTCCTAAGTTCAATCCCCAATACCAAAAAAGCAGACTAAACTCAAGTTCTCTTAAATTTATTTCTCTACCAAATCTGAATTTCTAATTCTGATCTCTCCAAGAGACCAAGAAAGCCTACTGTTGTAGTCAGAGTTTTCAGGGAGAAAGATTAAAATCAGGACACAGAATTTATAATATTATTTATGATGGTCACCCAATGTTAAACACAAGAAAGTGCAGGAAATCTGTCCACAGCACCCTACTCCGTTCTGGGAAGGCCCAAAGGCCAGTGGTGAAAGCTAGAAAGTCTATGCCAGCAGGATGAAGGATCTGTGCTAGTAGGTTGAGGGTTTTATAGTGCAGCCAAAAATGATGCTCAAGTAAGGACCAGGGCTCCCCAAAAAGTACCACAGCCATCCTTAGTGACAGTGAGGTCCCGCGCTCCTCTGACGATGAGAACAGTCAAGTACATGCCAGGAAGCCGGTGTGGCAACTTCTCCTGGAGTTTAAACAACAACTATCTTCCCCTCTGAAGCCAGGAAGCAATGCTCAACACAAGGACCGGAGTTCCCCAAAGTGAATCGCAGCCACTCTCAGTGACAAGGCCCCAAGCTCCTCAGATGATAATGGCCAAACTCATATTGGGGAGCCAGCCTGTCAAGCTCTTCCAGGAGAACCAATGGCTCCAAACAGCAGCACTTAGGAGAACCCACAACACCACTGCTCTTCCTCTCCCTGTCTCATTTTATGCTGGTAGCTTTCCTCAGGTGGGCCATCTACACTCAGCACCATGCTGATTTAATTCAACTGGTGTTAAGATGACCACCAGTTTTTAATCCATAACACCTACTACCTTCACATCTTCACCTGGGTTTCTAATAGACCTCTAAGGTTTTATATAAAACCCCCTCCCTTGACTTACTACTCCCTAGTCTTTCTTATTTTAA
>RJWT010005405.1:0-31076 GCA_004365215.1 Cuniculus paca | reverse complement strand
TGCTTTAACATTTGATTTTGTTGTGCTTATAAGATTCCATTTTGAGTTCCTTATTAGCTGGTTGTTATGAAATTTTACATTCTCAAATTACAAGATTAAATCACACATTTTTAAGACTATATCAAAGTAATTAACAGTCACAAGGATGTCACAAATCTAATTTTAATAAAGCAAATTCTACAGATTTTATATTATTTTTACTGTCTTTAAGCTGTGATTGACATGCATATGCATTTTATAAATTCTTAATAAATTTGGCAAATTGTACTACAAACAGTAAAATAATTACTTCTTTCAATATTCAGGGCTGTATTTTTAATTGCATTGAATATCAGTTTCTCTGTGGTTGGAATTATTAATCTTGAAAGGTCAGCTATAAATATCTTTTCCTAATATCTCTGTGGCTGGATAAAACTGAGCATCTCCCTAATGAGCACAGTGCTTGTCAGCTTTGATTTTCTTTCTGTGGCTGTAGGTGATCGGCAACTCAAAATATACTTCCTAGAGCTACTCAGGATCAGAATCCCAGATTTTCTGAGATCCCTGCTAGTATGGGAAGTTACTCAAAGAAGGACAGAAAACTTTCCGGATCTGCAGAGATGTTGGGGAATGAAGAAATGGAACAGTCTTTGGCGCATATATAAATGAATTAATTACCTTTAGCACAGTACTATTTACTAAGAACCTTGTACACACATCCTCCTTCTTATAGAGGACACAACAATCTTAGAGTTCAGGAGCATGCCCATGGCCATGTAGCTACTGGAGAGCCTAGAGATGAAATTTCCCATTCCAAATCCTAAGCTTATCCGAGCATACCATCACGGCTCATTGTGTTTGGAGTCAAACAAAGTTGTGCTTGAGTTCTACTTCTGCCAGTTCCCAGCCTTGGGCAGTCCTCTCAATACCTCCGTGCCTCAACATCTTCATCTGTGGAGTGTAGGAATCACAGAAGCCCAGTTCATATGGGGACATTGGGAGCATTAAATAATATATACAGCCCTGAATACAACTCTGATTCTCAGGTCATCCTAATTCTGGGTGTGGCAATGATTCTGTTCAACTTTCTTCTCCACTTGCAGCTCTCAGGACTGTTTTGCAGGAAGCAGCGTAGTGTGGTAGTTAGAAACGTGCAGAACTCAAGCTAAGCAGGTAGGTTCAAATCCTACCATTATTAAGGCAAAGCCATTTGATGCTAGACAGGTTATTTAATTCCCTGTTATCTCAGTTTCCTCCCCTAATAAAGGAAGGTGTGACAATGTAACCTCTCCTTCAGCTGTTGAAAGAGTTCAACAAGTTATACATACCAAATGCTTAAAGCAGAAGCTTCTATATAGAAGACGTGGAATAAATATTAATTTAATCTATTGTCATTGCTTTTTAATTTTCAGCACCTGCCCCCAAATTCTAGACCCTAAATCTATTTTAATATGGTTGAGCATCTATTGTGTGTAGCTTCCAACAATGCACACACAAAAAATGATGCTTCTTGCCTTGAGAAGGGTCAGTTATAGTCTACTTCAATAGATAAGACAGAGGTCAATAACTAATGATACAAGGTTTTATATTCTAACAGCCAATGAAGCATAAAGACAACAGATGAGACCAGAGGAGAAAAATATTTGGAAAATGTGAATCTTTCCTCTTTATGAGCAGAATTACTATTTTATGATCAACTGAAAAATCAAGTGGGAAACAAATGAGAGAGACATGGTTCTGGGTTTCTGGAGTTTTGTAGACATTTTGTAGACATCCTGTTAGGTGGAAACACTAAGAGATTTATTTAACTTCTCCTCATACCGTAATCTTTTAAAAGAAAGGATATTTTAATGATAAGAATAGATAAAAGGACTTAATCTCAGGATGAAAATCAATCCTTATCAAAAAGATAATCAACGAGACACAGAGAGATGCATGCGCTATGAACACGCACACAGGTATTCAGATGTGCATATAATGCTGTCCCTTTGTTGCTGACTTCTCCTCAGACCAGTGAAAATCTCATCAAATTCACGGAACAGCATTTAGTAATTGCGGGGGTAAAGCACACTGCAGATTGTAATAGGTGTGGACCAGATCTGCGCGGGCAGAGCAAAGAATTGGAATCAGATCATCTTAATAAAAGTGTTTGTCCTCAATTACTGAAGAAACATCTTTTCAACCAGCCTTTCCAAACATTTTGCTCCTGTTTCTTGCTTCATTTTCCTGTGAATAAAACTTTTTTAGACTTAACATGTTAACAGCTGCACCCCAGGGGAACAGGAGCCACAAAGGGTTAAACCGAACATTGTAAACCAGACCAGTCAACAGAGATGAATTGTTAGCGTTCCTAGAAAGAGCAGTTCAGTTTTCCAGATTTCCTGAGGAAGGAGCTGCACGAAGTGGCTTATTTGATTTTGCAGACAGAAGCAGGTAGCAGGAATCAAGCAGGAAGCAGAGCCCTCAAGGGAATATTCAGGCAGCGTTTGAAAGGAAGCATTTTAGAAAAATTTTAAAGCAACTATTTTAAGCAAAGTTGGAGATACACTGTGGAGGAAAGAACAGAGACATTAAATCCTGCACTACCACTTCCTAGTGACAGCTGGGCAACTTCTATACCTCTCTGAGCCTCAGTTCTTTCATCTACAAAGCAGAGGGAGGGCCATATGCCTTTTTCAGAGTTAAAGATTAAATTATAACAAATTACACTGTATTGAAATTCCCTATTCAACATGAGGTATTCAAAATGTGTGGCCATTATACTTATAGGTAGAGAGTGCTCAAATGAGCACCACCGAGGTTATTTATCCTGCCCAAGTTGTTTATAAGCAGACATATATTGGGTGCTTGCAAGGTCAGTCAAGTCTTTGCATCCAAGACCCTCAAAGCCCAGTGGCAGAGATGGGACCAGAAAAATAGTGTAATATACCTTGACAGATTCTGTACTGAAAAAAGAAAAAAAAATGGCACAGTGTTGGGACCGTGGGCAGAACATTCAAATACCTAAAGAGAAGTCCAGGTAAGCAAAGTGCTCAAAGTATACCTCAAGAGGTATTCAGGGGTCCATTCCGTGGAGAAGGGAAAGAGAGGGATCACATACTCAGGGAACAGCATCTGAAAAGGCATGGCAATTGAAATATCTTGGTGAGTTTATGGAACCAAGTAATGGTTGATAAATTGTGTCAATTTGAGAACTCTACAAGTTTAACTAAGTCTAGAAGTTTAACTAAGCAGTTCTACATCCTAGTGTGTACAGGACATGCCCTTGTTATCTTTGGACGTTGTTCATTGTATCAACCTGAAAAGTTTAAAAGTTTAATTAAGAGATTTAGCAGAGAGCCAAGGTGTTCACTTTGTAAATATCCTGAGCCTGTGCAAGAGGAAGGCTTGGAGATTGTGTGAGTGCTACCCCCACCCAAGGGTGTGTAGCTTGTGTGTAATATAAGTGAGGGAAAGAGATTTGTTCTTCCCTATTTTTGCTCTCACTGCTTTTGATGTCTTCCATTGCCATGAACTGTTGTCCCTGTGCCACACCACCCTGTCTCGGAGCCAGCTGATTATGGACTGAAATCTCCACAACTGTGAACTAAATAAACCTTTTCTTCCTTAATTTGGGGTGTCGGGTATTTTTTCTCAGCAACTAGAGTAAAGGAACTAAGACAAACCACATATCATTTTCTAGAAACCCCTGAGCATTTAACTTGTCATGATGATTTGAACAGGATGTTCATGTCTTTTTAACAGATAAGGTAGAATCTCACAATGCAACACATGTGGCTATAAAGCAATTGCAATTTACTCTTATTCACCACTCAGCATCTCCACCCAGCCACTTTGGCAACTTTGAGTTCTCTTCTGACAAGAGAGAAATGGTGGTAAAATTGTTATCCTCCTCATCATTCCAGTCTATCTCTCTTCTGGGGGTAATGCATATTTTTAATGTACCACTCGATCTATTTTCTACATGCCTAATTGTTATAAAAATCTAATCATATCTAATTGATATAAAATATGTTTTTCTCTGCATAGGAACTGGAATATGCACATTGCAAATATGTATATTTAACTCAACTTTCAAAAACAAAATATCAAACTTCAAGAACTAAATATTTGGGGTCACATTTATCATGTCATGGAGAGAACTTACAAAATTTATACTAAGATACAAATTACTTCATGTCAAAATAATGTATGAATTTAGAGCATGGATTCCTGTTAGACTGCAAGAGATACATCCTGTTTCCTCTAATGCCAATTTTTGATGGGGTTCCTCATTGTTTTTATTAGTACTTTAAAAGATGACATCCATTCTAGCATTTCTGAATCAAAATCTTGGGTTATAGCATATCACCCCTAGAGAAGCCTTGAGAACACCAGCTATTTGCTTAAACAAACACTACACCCAAGAGTAAATCTAAATTGCCTGACACCCAAGAGCACCTATTACCTCTCAACCTGCTGTGGAGATGACTCTTCAAGGATCAAGATGGAGCCAAAACCATAAACTGTAAAAGCTCATTCATTTTCTGGATTGGGAAATTGTAGTCCTTGAAAATTGGAACTGTGGCTTCCTTACCCATGTAGTTATATCATTTCGAACTGAAAACCCAACCCAAACAGGCTCAAGCAGAAAAAAAAGGGTTTTCCACCAAACCGAAAGAGTCCAAAGGTAAGGCTGACTTTGAGGTGTGGCTGGCTGCAGGTGCTCAAACAGTGTAACCAGCACATGGTTCCTTTTTCCTCTTTATCTGGCACTGCCTCCTGCTCTCTTGGTTTTCATCCAAGGCTCCACGCAGCAATAAGCAGTTCCAGCCCCAGCTCCTCCCAAAACCAAGCCAAGAAGAAAGGAGGACGGTATGTTCTGTCCCTTTGCCAAAGTCTAAGAATCCTCTGGATGACTGTGCTGGTCACTTTACTAATCAGAAGGCGTTACCAGGGACAGACAATGGAGATGCGATTGACGGGGCCTATGGGAAACAATAAATTGCTGAAACTGTACATGGAGTTCCAACCCACACAGACTCAGAATGAGATGGCAGAGCTCCCCATAGGCAATGAGGGCTAATGCTGAAAGAAGGCGAAGAGATGATAGGGAGACAAATACCTGTAATTAGTACTATTTCTGCTGTTTACTTATTTCTAAAGCATACGGGCAGTCATCTTATATACCTCAACTACATCGTCAGGCACATTTGGAGATCAGAATAGAATCAAACAAAATTTAAATGTATGTGCACACACAAACACACACACTCCTATGGTACAAATATGGAAATTTTGCAAAAATGCATGAGAAGCAAACTAAATTAATCACTAGTCTTCATAATTAAAAGTCAGCCTTCATATAGTACAATGAAAATATTGCTCTACTTTGATGCAACAAACATACACAATACATCACTTTGAACAGGAAAAGCCTAATGGTACTGCACTTTTTCACAAGGAACAGTTCTTCATTCTAAACATTATCTGTTTCAAGGGGAATTTAACTGCTTGTAGCAGACAAGAAATACTTTACTTTTAATGGAAAGGCTATTAGAGTGAGAGAATAATCTTCTAGGTAACACTTAACCTTCTACATGTTCTTTTTTTCCTTGCCCCAGACCAGAGTAGACTCAACATTTTCCCACTTCAGCAAAACACAAGGCGTTCACAAGCAGTCACAAGCAAGAAGGCATTATTTGGAGTACCATTTCATTTTATGATTTCTTGCATTGCTTAGACTTGTGCAAAAGTGAGTGGGAATGGAAACAGCTAATGCAATAAACCTCCCTGCCACCTTCAGAAGAAAGCTGTTTGAAAATAAGAACCACATCTGACTTACCTTCACATCACAATAATTAGCACAGCATAGCTTCCATCATATAGCAAGTCTTTGATAAATAGTTTTAAATATATTGTATTTAAATGAGCAGAGTTGAAATGAAATAACATATCATAAAACCTCTTCTCACAAGTTATTGCCTGCTAACTAACACTAAAGATAAACTAAAGCCAGGTTCAGACACACACACACACACACACTCACTCACTCACTCACTCGCCACCCCATTCTGTTCATTATCAGATGGTTATTATCTATCTACCTATCTATCTTTATATTATTTACAGTTTTCTGGGTATATAAACCCAAGTTTGGCAAAAAAGATATAATTATTTCCTCCTTGTTCATTTCACATCTCTTAGCTAATATTTTTTTCTTTCAAAATTCTAATTTAAATAGAGCCCTTTAAAGTTTTTGTTGAAGAGAGAATTCAGTGGACCAACTTGATATTTTTAACTTATAGCCCCATCACTTCCTTTGAGCAGAAATGATAGGTAGTCCTCTTAACAGAATTATGTATCAACAGGGATTCCTGCTCTTTGGATAAGCAGCATCTAGTTGCAGTCTGTGAGGATGAACACTTTAGAAAGAACTGCTTCTTTTGACTCAGAGTGAATGCTGTTTCTTAACAGATAGCTCTAACAACTGAGACACTTGGTGTTCTAGAATTCCATATGCCTCTGTTTCAAATCCTGCAGAGAGATTGCTGCCACTGGTCTAGAGGTCCTTGCATGAAGAAGTAAAGAGAAGATGCCATAAGGAGGGTCCATTCATGTGACTGTGACTTGGAGTCTAAGAGCCAGAATCTGGAATTTTCTTGATGTATTTCTCCCCAGTGTATTGGCCTCTGTAACATCCAAATACAGACAGAAGAGTCTGGATCACAAGTCCCAAGTCTATTGGGACACTGGGCTCTTCTGGATTCCTAGTACCCAGGTTAGTAAATGTAATGGACATCATGGAGACATCAAGGTAGGCAACAACTCATGCAGCTGCAAAACACAACTACCATCTCTATGGGAGTGGCTCAATCACTTAGACTCCCAAAGTGCTCAAGATTTGCACCTCCCAGCCTCTGGCTCTAAACTCATCACAGTCAATAGCTTGGTCTGGCAAACTGGTTCTCACACTGCCTTACTGGTTAATGAGTCTAAGGAAAAGACACTTAATATTCTGTGCACTAAATTTCCTCCTCTATAAAATAAGGGATGTTAATTGATAATCTCAAAGTTCACACCTGACCTTATATCTTGTAAATGTCAGGTTGTTGTGAAAGCTGAAAAATTATTGGATTGAAACAAGTAAATTTTTTTACCAGAAAAAAGCTACGCATTTTCATAATAAATAAAATGTATTGGGTACTTACTATGTGTCAGACTTTGCTCTAACCTTTTTACATATTTTAACCTATTTAGTTAACAAATTTCATATGAGGTTGGTACTGCTGTTATCCTCATTTCACAAATCAGGAGACTGAGGCACAGAAATGTTAAGTAATTTCTGTAGTCATGCAGTTGATGGGCCTGAGATTAAAACACCAGAAGCCTGATTTGAAAATTTAGACTTTCAAATACTATTCTGTCTCTTTAGTTCCTACTTTTATTCATAGTATTCCCTCAGCCTGGAATATAATATACTACTTTTCTTCTTTTGTGGTACTTGCCAGACTTCTTAAATGTGTTATTTGTTGCTTTTTTGGTACCAGGGATCAAACTCATGACATGCTTACCAGGCAGGCGCTTAGGCCATTGAGCTAAATCTCCAGTCCTTGTCTTTTTGAGACAGGGTCTCACTATGCCGTTCAGGTTGGCCTTGAGCTCACTTTTGTAGCCCCAGGCTGGTCTCAAACTCGCAATGATCCTCTTGCCTCAGCCTCTGGAGTGCTGGGATTACAGAAGTGCGCCACCATGCCTGGCTTTTTTCTCATTCTTAAATATTCACTTTTTCTGATAATTTTCATAGTGATAATTCTGTGTTCCTGTTTTTAAGGAAGACCCCAATACTGTGCATGTATTGGGGTGCATGTATTCAAATCTGCCCCTGTGTTTCAACATTATTCTAAAACACTGTCTTCCTTTTTTACTTAACGTATTTATCCTTTAATATTCATCCTAAATCCCACTTCTACACCACAGGTTTAATGGTGATGACTGTTTTCACAGAAGAAAGAAGAAACTAAAATGTTTTGAACAACTACTTTCTGCTGGGCCTCGCGAGGAGCTCTGTGGTGCTGCCTCATTTAATCGTATACATTTCTTAAAAGCAAGGCTATTGCTTTCCAGCATATTTCCCAAAAATCAAAGATGAATGTTAGTTGCAAGAATGCTTGCTTTCTGAAAATACTATGGTGCTAATTATACATCATAACAAGTCCATCTAAAATGTGTTGGATAGGTAACACGCCTTCAAATGACCCATTTCAAATTCAGACATATTTCTCCAACAAATATCTTCAGGTTAAAAATGAAGGTTTGTGGGTTATTTGTCCATAAACATGGTCATTTCAAATGTTATAGTTGCACAGACAAATTGTTCACTTATACTCCTTATATTCAAGACAGCCACATGCCTATAATTGCATTTAAATTCTTAGGACTTTGGTACAGTCTGTTTTCTCTACTCATCCCACCTGGATATTTTCCTTTCAGCCTCATCATCATCAGTTCTTAACATCCCCACTGAGAATGATGCTCTAATCCTCAGGGATTATCCAAACACTGCCCCTGGTCTTCAACATTACATTGTTAATCCATTAGGATTTAGAAAAGTATAATTTGAAAAAAGAGGAAATAATTCCATTGCCCATAATTTAAGATGGTAAAATCAGATCAATTAATGCTGCCAACATAAGATATAATTAACACAACCATTGTGTGGAGGGTATTGCAGCACATATGGTATGATATGTAAAATCAAACAATGTTTGTTATAATGTGTGAATATGGATATTATAAAGTTAAAGATCAAATGGAAACCTCTCCCTTAATTCTTCCTTGAGCACCATTTTTAACATGACCTTGACAGTATCAAGTATCAATTTCATATATGATGACAAAATTTTTTGTTGAAATAGAAAGTTATAACCAGCATTTTTTACTTTATATGTCAGGTTCTTAATAGTTTCCTAAATAACAAGGAACACTCTTAGTCAGTTGGCATTTTCCAGTGTTTTAATTGCCTGCTGTGATATAATTATTGTGACATTTTGGGATGTTTTTAACATCCTGAATTAAATATTCTGACATCCCACAGAGCACTTCATGAAAACAGTCAAACTGTATTCAAGTCATTAGCAGTCTACAGCTGTCCTTTAATATTAAAATTATTTTCCAACACAAAACACAGATGAAAATTAAAGTATTTAACAACTTTGAGCTCAGGTTACATTTGAGTTCTATATTATCCTAATTTATCAGGTAAGAGAGATCAGGGTGACTCTGAGATTCTTCTATTAAACTTCATCTAAAGAGTCAAATGAATTAGGGCCACCTCAGGATAAAAGATAATGAACAAAATGTACTGATTTCAAAAGTGCAATTACCCCTGGATTATACAGACACAAATTCTACATTAGGGATAATCACAAGAACATCACAGCTCTTTCTCTATTGTCCTGGAAGAGATGGTTTGCTTTATTTTATTTGCTTATTTACTTATCTATCTGTTGAAGGCCTAATTGTGTAGATCTGTGACTAGCATATGTATAAATGACCATTTTCACATATAAGCATCTCACATTTAACACATCTGAAAATCAACTTTCTCATTTATTCCTTTTCACATAGAAGCATCTCACATTTAACACATCTGAAAATCAACTTTCTCATTTATTCCTTTATCTTTTTGTCTTAGACTTACCCCATCTCAGGAAAGGACAATTCTATGACTCCAGTTGTTCAGCCCCACAAATTTGGTACTAATACTAATTCTTTTTTTGCACTCACAAACCACATCAGAAAATTCCATTGGCTGACCTTCAAAATACATCCAAAATCAAATACTTCCTACCACCCTCTTTTCTTCTTGCCTCATGTTGCACTTTCTATTTTTGTAAATTGTGGTAAAATATACTGAATACAAAATTTACCATTCTAACTATGTTTAGGGACAATTGCGTGGCATTAAGTACACTCACAATGTTGTACAAACATTACCACCAACTAACCATCACCCAGCCCCTAGTAAGCTCCATTCTACTTTCTCTCTTCATGAATCTGACTATCCGAAGTACCTCGTATAATTAGACCCACACAATATTTTCTTCCTTTGTGTCTGGTTCACTGGGCTTAGAGTAACGTTTTAAAGGTCATCATGTTTCATGGTTCATCCTTATAACATGTGTCAGAATTTCCTTTCTTTTTAAGGCTGACAATATTCTACTATATGTCTATACAGCATTTTGTTTACCCATTCAATTCTAGGTGGACACTTTCACTTTTTGACTATTGTGAACAATGCAAGTATGAGCATAGGTGTACAAGCATTCAAGCCTGTGTTTTCCATTCTTTGGGTTGCATCCTGGTTGTAAAATTGTTGGATCCTATGGTAAATTCATTGTCATGTGATTGAACAATTATACTATTACTCTAAGGGCTCCCTGTTTCCAACCTTGTAACTCCATTATTCCCACAGCATCCAAGGTGAGCCCTTCAGGATTTAAAGCAGGTCATGTTATTTTCCTGCTCCAATCCCTTCTGGAGTGTTTCACATCAGAATGAAATCTAAAGTCAACCTTCGTTTCCCTGGACCCTCAAGATGCTCTGCGATCCGATCTGTTGGATGCCGACCTGGTCTAACTCCTGACCCTTTTCCCACTTGCTCGCCCTCCAGTTTCACAGACGTCCTTTCTATTTCTGAGATCTGATTATTCTCCTCTGCCTTGGGACCTTTCGACTGACAGCATCCTCAGCCTGGATGGCCAGATAACCACATGGGGCCACCTATGATTTCTTCCCAGTGTCTGCTCAGATCTCACCTTCCCAGGGTAGCCTTCTTTATCTCCCTAACACAGCCCTTGCGCACACAGAAACCACACCAATCATTCTCTACCTTCTTAACTTCCTATATTTTTTTCCATAGATCTTATTATAGGTACCTTATGTATTTATTAGCTTGTTTATAATTGACTATCTTTACCATAAGAATATGAAATTCCCATGCCAGAGACACTGAATATTCATTGCTTTATTCCAAGATCCTAAATGGATGCTTAGCACTGAGAGGTACTCAGCATGAAAACTAAACACCAGGGATCCTGTCAAAACAAGATAATAGGGAATTAACAAGGGCTACCACTTTCAGAAGGAGATCCCCCATAGATGCCATACTGCATACCATTATCTTCTGAATGATGATCAGACTACCAGCTTTAGACCTGCAAAGTCAGTGAAACACTAAACACTACAAGCATTAAATTGTATTTTACCTCAATAGCTATCATTGCAGCCTGTGTTTCTCTGGATCAGCCAGTCGCTTATGGCGTGGGGTGGGGGGACTCTTCTTGTCTCACAGCCCATGCACTAGAAGGGGCTGGCATCTGGTTCTCTCTCCAGTGGCCAATGCATGGTGCCAATTCACAGGGAGGGCTTGCTTCTTGGTGATTTCTCTTCCCCCACAGTCCGAGAACAGCACTGACTCATTGGAAAAGATTGGCACCTGGCTCTCCCCCTAGCAGCCTGCTTATGGCACAGACTCGCAGGGAGGGCTTGCTTCTTGGTGAGGCCTGCTCATGGTGCCAACTTGCAGGAAGGGCCTGCTTCTTGTTGACTTCTTGTTCTCTTGCCCCACAGTCTGCAAATGGCACTGACTCACAGGAAAAGGCTGGCATCTAGCTTGCCCCACAGTGGCCCAGTAGGGATCCTGTCAATAACGGTCTCAATGTAAGCTCTAATCTTCCTACAAATTTTGACTTCTTTTCTTTAGGAGACAAGATGAAAAAACTGGAATTTAATTTTGTTAATAATTCATTTTTTTCTTCACTACTAAAGCAATACATTATGTTCCCCCTAGAAAATTCAAGGAGAATAGATGAGCACAAAAAAGAAATTAAAAATCGCCCATAATACCCTAACTAAAAGATCGTAATTCTTAAAGTTCTCATGCATATTCTTCCAGCTTTTTTATTCATATTCATTTTTTCTAATAATGGAATCAAATATAGATTTTTATATCCTGTTTTTTTCACTAAATGCTGTGTAGCATAAACAGCATGATCACTAAATGCTCTTCTGGACCTCCACTCTTGCAACTTGGTAATACTCATTTGTGTATAGCATATTTTAACCCTGAATAGTAAGTAAATAGTTTTAAATTCTTCTGTCTCATTGGCAAGGTGACATCTTTGAAATTAAATCTTCTAGCCTGCAATGAAAATATTCTCATATTAAATTCCTAAAAATGGGACCTGAAGATCAGCAACCATGCAGATTTTTAAAGATTTTCCTACATCCAGTCAGTTTATACTCTCCCAGGCAGGGAAGGAAGGGACACATTTTACCAGTAGCAGAGAATTGCTGTGGTCATTCACAGCTTCCATAGTCAGTGGAATAAGCAAGACCACCATCAGGAGTGATCTCATAAGGACTGGACTGTGAGGACAATGAGTAAAGGAAGTTAGGTAACAGGGACAGGGTACTCACAGAACCTGGGTACTAAACACAAACTTTACTGTCACAGTTTTTACCTTTAACTGACCAAAGTGGTAAACAGAATGCTGGTGTGGATAGCATAAACGTCTTGTAAGTACTTTTTCTACTATATTCATTTGCTCTTAACAATTAATAATAACTTATATGTGAGCAATGCATTGATTGACCTTAAAACCTTGGTTTAATGCTTTGTGACACAGGAATTCAAAGGTTTACTGAAAGTTCTGCTTATTTCAATAGGTAACTTTAGTGGATTTGCAGATTGTTTTATAGCTGGGAAATATAGTTCACAAAAGCACAGAATATATAATAGAAAACAAATAGGACAAAGTTTGGTACCACAATAGTTCATATTTCAAATTACTGTGACCATTACAAGTTTTTTGATCAACTCTGGTCAGATTAAGCCTTTGTTTCAATGTTAAGAGACTGACAGAATTTATACTAAAAGAGGAGGAAGTGCTTTCTTCTTTGTAAATTACTCAGATTCTCTCTGATTGTGTAATTTATTTGCAGGGACATTTGTAAGAAACTTGTCCACTTTTTGAAGGTTCATTTAATTAAAGCACGATAATAAAACCCATGACCTTTCTTTATTTTATGCTCCAGGCATAAACCGGAACATGACACATGACATGGGAAGTGAATAAGCTCCTGAGGGCAATGCCACTCTGTCCCTGTTTGAAACGCCTACATTTTCCCCACATCACCCTACATGTTAGGCTTCTTTTGAACAGAGGAAAAGCACCACTCTCAATCTACACATAAAAAATTGGCAAAACCAACTGTTTCTTCATTATTAGATGAAATTAGTATCTGTATTTTCTAATCATTCTAGGAAAGACCCTGTTATATTTTTAAAAACTAATACCATAGTACAATATAACACAATTTATAATTTTCAAAGCACTTTCAGGATCTTACAAAAAATTGTGTACATTCACTATCTTCACTCATCATCTTTCAGTCCTCACGTCACCCTTCTCCCCACTCTTCCTTTCCAATATATTCCTCCTTTCTGTCAGAAAAGAAAGACGTTTCAGTTTTTGTCTTTCTCAATCTCTTTAACTGTCAACATGATTATTATGCTCTCTTTTTGTAGTTTACTGAAATATAATTTATTTACTGTAAAATCCATCCTTTTTATGTGTAAATCTAATTTTTAAAATAAATTTACAAAACTATTCAGTCATCACCAAAGTCCAATTATAGAATATTTCAAACATCTCAAAAATATCCTTGGGTTACTTTATCCATTCCAAAATATGCACTTGTAAAATACAATGTCTGTTTTCTTAAAGACTCCTTCAGTTTAGTTCTGCGAAAGCACACTCAATTTCCCTCATCTTTTTTTAACATTCTTTTTTAGTCTCCTTGGCCTATCCCTCCTGCTCTGTTTAATCTTTAAGTATGGATAATCCTTACAGTGTCGTCCTAGGTCTTCTTTTCTTACTTTGCATCCTCTCACTGATCTTCCTCATTCATTGGGTAACTTTAGTCACTATCACTTCTACGTCAAAAATCTATTTTCCATCCAGACCTCTTTTCTGAGCCCCAGATCTTCATATGTTCCCTTTTGTACCCGCTGTCTTCACTCAGATGTTTCACAGACACCTCAAACTTAATGATCTGAAAATGAATTAAAATTCTCTGTATGCCAAATGTTTTTCTCTTCCAGTGCCCTTTCTCAATTAAAAGACCATTCATTGCCCATTTCTCAATAACACATTCCATTCATTTGTTCGTATCAATATCCTTGGGCATCATCCTTGGTCCTTCCTTCTTTCTAACCTACCATACCCAGTGCATCCCTTCTCTTTGTCCCTAAATAGATAACTCCCTAGCTCCAAAGCAGCAGCAGTGCTTACCTGAACAATTACGGTACTGTCCTAATTGGTTTCCCTGCAACTCCTCTGAACTAAACTTCCCTCCACACTGCAATCAGAGTCAAATAAAAAGTCACTGAAATTTAAATCTGCTTAAAATGTTTCAATGGTTTCCAAAGCCTCTAAAGTAGATTGAAACCACAGCTTCCAAAGTCCTGCATAATCAATTTAACAATCTCCTATACTGTATCCTGCTCACTGACATCCCACCACAGCCTCAGGGAACCAGTCTTTCTCATCTCAAGTCATTTTCTTTGCCTAAAATGTTCCTCCCTGCATCTTCCTTTCTCGTTTCTCATCCTTAAGCTTAGTTTGCAGGACTCCATTCAAAGGTGCTTTCTTTCCCTGACTCCACGTTTTTTATCAGTTTCCCTGCAATACTCTCTCATAGTGACAAAGGAAAGCCAGAGCTAGACAGGAATTACACTGGCAAAAACAGATTGTATCCAGAAATATTACAATAGAAGAATAGACACTTCAGTGGAACTGGGCTCAATTCCAAACACAGCATGGGCAAGTGGGAATTTAAAGCCAAGAGTCAGGATGAGAATTGGTAGATGAAAAATTACTAAGAGGAAGCATCAGTGGTAAGGAAGACTGTATGAACCAATTTGGGACTCTTGCTTCACAGTCCAGTGTAATTAGACTTCACCAGGGGTTAGCAGATAGAAGATGAAGAGCCCAATTAGATATCAAGAGAAATCAGATATGAAGGATGGGATGTTCTAAACTGACTTGGCAGACCTCTTTCTAAAAACTTGATTTCACAAAAAAGCATATAGAAGGCTCTACAAGAAGTTTCAAGAGTTTAGTCCACCAAAAACCTTTTGTCAATATTACCTTGTCTTTTACTTTGTAGCACTAATCACAACCACAATTAAATAGTAATCTGTATTACTTAATGTCTACTTCCCTCCCCAGACTACATTCTCCAAGATGACAGGGGCAATTCCAGATTTGTTTCTATACCTTTAGGAGCTGGTTCAGTGCCCAACACTATGGAAGCATTGAATAAATACTTGCCCAAGGACTGCATGTTTTCATTTAGTCCTCATAGAAATCCTGAAACATGACCACAATCATTGGCACTACATAGGTAATGAAAGTGAAATTCTGAGAAAGTAGGTAACTTGCTCAAGATCAAACACAGAAGACACTGAAAGCATAAATAGAATAATGCATTGAGCAATTTAGTATGCCTGTTTCATCAAAGCTGAGTAATGATTAATGATGCTCATTCTCATTAATATTTTTCAGGTTTTAAATAAGTGTTCCAGCCAAGAACACAAGAAGTTAATCAGCCTAAGAAAATAAGAGTTTCAACTTCTCGTTCAATTTTAACTCTCAAAAACTGTTTGTGAGGTAGAAATTAACATATATGAAGTTATATTACGCTAACACACAACCAGAAAGGCCTAACACACAACCAGGAAGGCCTAACACACAACCAGTCTATTTTTGCAAAGATGACTGACAAATAGAATCCACAGCTTCTCAATTAATCACTGTATACTGAATAAATCCCGGTGAATAAAGGGCTCACTGAATGTTAAAGAGAAAATACTGGATGGTGTGGTAAATGATGTCACACCTAAGGAGTGAGACAAAACTTGAGCCTCTAACGCTCTGATTCAAATTTTACATGGAACCACTTGAGCCTCACAGTATGCAGGCTTTACATGAAGTAGTTCTTTGGTGGTTCTACTTACCATGCCAACCTGCTCCCACTGCTTCTGTGGGAAAGTCAAATAATTCATTGCTGGAGTCAGGTGGGTCTAATGTGAGTCCGTGTCACAGAAGTGAGACTTAAAGGAGAAATGTGAATCTGAAAAAGTTGCCACCCTTAGTGGCCAAGAGTAAATATGTGACAATGGAAGCCATCTATTTGCATGTTTTTGAGAGAAAACAAATGTGCTTGGCTATGGAAGGAACATTTTATTTCTGTAGAAGGCAGAAGTATAGTGAACACAACAGTGTTAATTTAAATGACATCACTGAAACGACAAACTTTTACATAGACTATTCTCCTTAATCTCCACTTTCTCTATGATATCTGGTCAAAGCCAGGGATGAAAAATGCCTACATACTAATGCACTGAATATAATGATAAACATTTATTTTTAACTCTCTTTAAACTACGAGTGAGACTTTCAGATCAAGAGCTGAGGGGAAATTTATGCTTGAAAATAATGTCGGCTAATCATTACACCACCCTATGAACTCACCAAACTTGGTGTAAAATAAGCATGTGATACAGATTGCCCTTTTGCTTTGATATTATTTAGCTAATGGCATAGATCTGAGAGCACATTCTTATAAATGGGAAATAAAATGTAACGAAATAATAATAAGATGAGCCAAAAACCTTAACAGATGGAGACATGAAAGGTTAAGGTTGATATTCCTTTTTTAAAGTCACCATGATGGGGTGAGGGTAGAGAAATGTCAAATAGAAGGGAGATAAAACAAATTAAATTCACCACTGTAGCTGACTTATGTCAAAATCTCAAAGGTGACTGGAAAGGCCTTTTAAGTCTAAATAAAGATAGGAAAATATCAATAATTATGCCTTCTATTTATCACTTTCAGGAGCTTGAGACATTTTACAAATTTTAACTCACTAATCCTCACAACATGACTGTGAGTCAAGTGGACGACAACTGGTCTACCTCATCTCACAGAAAAATGATGAGACCCAGGGGGTAGGGAGAGTGGCAGAGCTGCCACACCATGCCTGTAGGGCAGCCAGGGAGGAAATATAAGCAGTAGCCAGTAGTTCTCAAATTGAGACATTAAATCCATTGAAATTCAGACCCGCAAAAGAAATATGCTATTATTACACAGTCTAAAATTCTAAGATTGGAAAGCCATTCTCTTCTAATGAGCTGCTGGGATTGCAGTTGTCTAGTCTTAGGTGTTAAGGAGAATTTTTCATTGGCTGTCACTCCCTGATATCAAACTCAGTCATGGTTTGTGGCTCATGTTACCCTTCTGTAAGACAATTAAATATCCCTACCCTGTTGATGTCAGGCTCCATCATATACTGCTTGACTAAGGAAATGTGACCAAGAGCATTTGTCACTTCTAAAAAGACTCTTTAAGGACACATGGTTAACCATGTACATTTTCCTTCTGATGTGAGACCTGTGAGTGAAGACTGTTCCACCAATTTGCTGAAGATTATACAGCTGGAAATGGACAGAGCTAAGAGATTTTAACCCAGGTACTTTCTTCAGCATCTTTTCTCATAAACATTATTCTATATTTTCACCACTGTAATAGTGTGGTCTAAAAGAGTTAAGATACATTGTCAAGTAAACACCTTATTATCATTTTCTACAGGCAATGGAGAGAATCTAGTGTAAGCAGAGAAAGGCAACAGTTAAATGTTTTTATTCTCCGTATGCATGTTTGTTCAAATCTTTATGAAACAGGTGTATCTTTAATGTTAGCTAGAAGCTAATTTACAGCTTTAGAAAGAAGTGACCAGTTTTCTATCTAATAGTCTGTCCTCAAAGGTTTCCATTCCAATTCCTCACTCCCGACAATAATATGGCTTCTCACCAGTGCTTTGTCTTCACCCCTATGTTAAATCCCTAGTTCTTTCCCCCTTTGTGTATCTCATTTTAAAAGAGCTGCTTTTTACTATGGACTAAATGTTTATAACCTTCCCAAAATTCAAAAGCTGAAGCCTCAACTCCCAATGTGATGGTGTTTGGAGGTGGGTCCTTAGGAAGGTAATTAGGTTTAGATGAAGTCTGGAAGGTAGCATCCCATGATGGGATTAACGTCCACATAAGAAGGGGAAGAAACCAGAGTTCACAGTTTCCACCATGTGACAGGAAGAAAGCAGTCATCTGCCAGCTGGGAGATGGGTCCTAAACAGGAATGAAATCTTCTGGCAACTTGTGGACTTCTCAGTCACCAGAATTGAAGGGAAATAAATGTCTGTTGTTTGAACCAGTCAGTCTCTAATGCGCTGTTACAGAGTCACTAAACCACACTTCCTTATTCTTCAGTGTTCCTCAGTTTGCAGAGCCAATCCACGATCTTTCACTCCAGTCTTCCTCATCTCAGTAGTCAGCATCTCCATTAGTACAGATACCTAAAAGCCAAATTTGGAGTCATTTTTTGACTCCTCTCTTTCATGCACAGGCTTCATTGATTCATCAGCATATATTGTCACTTTGTTTCCAAAATATTTCCTACAGTCTACTGTTTCTTATGTGCTCTACTATTACTCACAAACGCTCCATGAGAATGCAAATTTCCAGGACTATAACAATAGATTTGTAACTGTTCTCCTTGCTTCCATTCTTGACCTCATATAAACTGTTCTGCAAAGGGCAGTTGGGGTGATCCTTCTCAAAGGTAAATGAGACTGTGCCACTTTCCTCCTCTAAAGCTTTCACGAACTTCCCATCTGGTGGTGTGCTGGTCAGTGTTAACTATCTTCCCTGGGAAGAGATGCTAATGCCATTCAGCTCTGAAGCAGTATAAACCATTCCAGGACATCACTGTTCCCAACATACTCAGGAAAACATATAGTCCTTACTACAGATTCAAAGCTATGTAAAAATCTTCCCCTGCTGCCCCTCTAATCTTATGATCCTTCTAGTTCCCTCCAGCAATGAATTAAAGGAAAAGTTAGAAAACAGATCAGGGAAGAACAGGAACCAGGTAGGTCTATGTATCTCAAGGTAAGAACAGAAAATTGGTGGTACCACTATTTTCAGTTACAGTTATAAATTGTACTTAATATGCACTAGGCATACTTTGACTCCTTTAGTTATTCTAGCTTATGTAGTTCTAACAATGGCCTTGTAAATTAAGTACTAGTAATGATTCCACTTTAGAGATAAGAAAACTAAGGCATAAAGAAGGTAAACAACTTGCCCTAGGTATGCTCAATTTAAACTATAACCAGGAGTTTCAGTAAATCTAGGTTACCTGGCTCCTAACTGTCTGCTCTAAAGCCCTCAGTATACTGCATATCTTCTATGATTGTCATTTCCAAAGTCCAAGGGACTTCAATCCTTTTCTTACCTATGCATTATTTCACCAGGATTCAAGTCTCAGGGAATGCACTATAATTGGAATGTTTTGGGTGCCATTCACTGGTCTTGGCCTGTGGAGAGCATGTCATGTTTCTGAAAGTCTTTCCAAGACTACATAGAAAAGATCAAAGGACACTCCCTTAAAGTAAATCATGGTGGCATTATCAAGCAGAGGGAACAGATCTTGTCCAGTCAAATACCTAGTCTCTACCAGATCATTCCATTTAATTTCCTAATTAAGCTAAGATTTCCAAGATCCTTCTCATTCCATGATATGTCTGTAATTTTCATGAACTCTCTAAAAGTCAGGAAAGAACCAGCACAGAATACTAATATTTTCACAAAGGAAAAAAAGGAACAAGAAAGAAAATTGAGGACTATTTTCTGACCTTTTAATGTGCATTGGAGCACTGTGCTAACAGCTTTACATACAATCTTATTTCATTATCTCAATACTACAAGACACTCCACATATGAGGACCTTGAAGGTTAGGAAGATCGAATGATTTGTCCAAGGTCACACAGCCAGTTGAGCTGAGGCTTAAACTCTAATTTGTCAGATTAGAATTTTAATTCTCTTAATTTATCAGATATTGAGATAGGCTCAATTGTATAAGCATTGGAGTTCTTTGAGTACTGGGAAAACAATTCTAAGCACATATAATATGCAAAGTATTTTATAATAAAAACCTGAAAAGATTAAATTAAACCATCAATGTAAAAGCACTAATCAGATGGAATATATTATGCTATAATTGGCACAAAGATATTAAAATCACACTCATTATAAAATGCATTGACTCAGTAAAATATCAAAAAAGACTTGCATTTATAATAATAAAAGCATCATAACCTTGAACTTTCTTTATCACATATTTAAAGTGTTGACAGGTCCAGGTCTGTCATCTCCAACACAGAGAAGAGGAGACAACTCAACAGAAAAAAAGGTTAAATGTTGACGATTCCTTCCAGTCTTTGTCAAATCAAGGGGTTGTGCATGCAATATAACCTGCCATTTCCCTAGCAAGAAAAAATGATCCATTCATTTACAGAGAAAATTTTGTAGGCACTGCAATCCCCTTTTACTTCAAGTCATTTTTTTTCCTTCTTTTCTGAAATAGGATTCTTCTGACCTGAAGTACCTTAACATTCTTAAAACAGCATTTAATTTACTTCATTTTTCTTCAAAAAAACATGTTTTTTTACAGTGCAGTAGAATAATGCAAAGCAATTTATTTTCTTCTGAAAATACGGGAAAAGAACACCAAAGAGAAATACACAAATAAATCAATCTATACTTTGTTATGTTTTTGTCACATATTTGTAAATATCTTGGGGAGGGGAAAATTCTATACACATTAGCCACACCACATAAGAACAGAGAACACACACTAGGACTTCCAGCCACAGATAAAAATTGCAGGTAATCCATGTTAAGTCATTAATTACATGACTCTGGCCAAGTCATTTGATTTCCCTTTGCCCTTTCGTCCATCCCTCAGTTGGGCACTACATAGAAGCTCCCTGAAAACCAGATGTTACATCAAAGTCAATGTTTCCTGGAGGCCAGCCTCACTGACTTCTTTGAAAAGCACTAAATTTAGAAGTAGCGTGCAAATAACATTGCTCAGATTAAACTCACTTATTAGTGGTCCAGATGATAATCAAAGGCAAACAGATGGTCGCTTAATGAATGTTATTGGAAGGAAAGCATCTTTAAATATAGGATTTGTGTGAAAAGTTTGCTTTTTCTTACAAGTTATTTTAATGATTACATTAGAATGTTGGCATCTCTTTTCAGAATGTAACTTTGTGGGACCTCACATAGGCTTGTTGAGAAAGATCAAAGCTGTGCAGAGCCAATGGAAGGTTTCTCCAAGTCTAATAAGCATAACTTTGCAGCTACGATGAAGATCAAAAGCCTTCACAGAAAGCAAATAGTTACAGAGAGAGCCAGAGTGTGTATTTTAAAGAATCATAGATATCATGTATACTTTGCTTTTAGAAACACAACGTATGAAACCTAATCTATAACAGTGCCAAAATGTGCAATGGTTGTTTCTTTTTTAAAAAAATCTGAAATGGGAATCTTCTGACCCAAAGTACCTTAACATTCTTAAAACAGGATTTGATTTACTTCATTTTTCTTCAAGAAACACTTTTTTTTTACTCAGCAAAAGTGCAGTGTGTGTTATCCTCTTCTGTGTAGAGGACAGAATTACAAACTACATTTTAAAACAGACAAGAGAGCTTATCTACTGAAGACATAATGAACATGAATTCATACTATTGATACTAACCAATGCTAGTACTACAGATAATATTAATGAAACATTTCTAAAATTCTAGGTATCAGGTAAATTTAGTAAAGAATCTACACACATATGCAAGTTTTCCTGTCTTAAAATTCATGTTAATACATAACTACAGAAAGTTATTGTATTATTTAAGGTTCATCCAGAACACAGAAGTCACACTAGCTATTTATATAGAAAGAAATAAATACAAAGTATTTTTTAACTACACATAAAGCCGTTAAGTAGGAAATTTAAGGAATTAAAAGAGAATTCTAGTAGTGATGGCCTGCTACGTGTTCACAACAAGCTCTCCAGTTGGAGACACCTGATTTGTAGCCTTTGCCAATTTCCAAGGTGTAAATTCTCTCACCCCAGTTATCACCATTTTAACCACTCTCAATAAATTCATGAAAACTTCAGGAAACAGCTAATAATTCCAGGACTCAGAAAAAAAAATGCTAGAATTATTAAAACCTACACATTTAGAAGAGAAGCCTTGAAGGGGTGAACAACTGCTACTGATGAGAAGAGTGAAGAGAAAGGAAGTTCCTTGAACGTAAGACACAGAACCCTAAAAAATAAGATTTGCTTGGTCCCAGTGTCTCTGAGATGGAGGACAAAATTTGAAAGTATAGAGAAACTGCAAACTGGATTCAATTCTTTCTATGGGAAAGAACTGTTATTGCCAGGATAGAAGAACATGAATGAAGCAGGCACAGAAAGCAGATCAGAAGCCAACGAGAAGCAGACAGAAAGGGGATATGCTCCTTTTTTGTCCTCCCACCATCTTCCTCTACTGCCCCTAATGGAAGAGTAGCAGAGAACAGCTGACAATGTGAAAATACGTTTCACCAAGGCTAGGCCCCAACGTTGTGGAACCAAGTGTAGAAAAGATAATTTAGAAGTGAAAGACAATAGTTCAATAAATGGCAGTTATACACTGAAGAAAAAAGGCTTTGGACTATAACTCTTTTTAATTTGCAAAACTTTTAAAACATTGGAATAGCAAACACCACTCACTACTGTGTGTTTACAGTGTGCCAGGAATCATGCTAAATCTTTAACATAATCATTCTAAATATTATGTATAATATATCTTGTGCTATTTTCACAACCACCCAACAGGGCAGGCATTCTTAACCCCATTTTACACATGAAGAAATGGAAGTACAATAAAATTAAGAGAGGCACCAAAGATCACACAGACAGGTGTTCACTAAGTGGTTTTCAAACACTGGTCTTCTGACTTCATTTCACCATGCTGCCTTCTGGCCACAAAGACATAATTTTTAGTTAGAAAATAATCCAAAATGTCTGTACCACCTTCACTTCAGGCTCGCTTAGGAAGACTTCAGATTTATATTCTTAATGCTATATAGCAAAGATGCTATCAGTCCTGACAGTTCTTGTCAGAAGAGTTATGGTAGCATGCAACAAATATTCTACACATGAGATCTATCCCTTAAAGCTGGGGTCTGCGGCAGTCATATAAAAACCATAAAACAAAAATGGTGACCTAAACAATGCAGGGGATCCATTTTTCCTATGTAAAATGAGTCAAGAATTTGGCAATCCAAGAATTGTATGGCAACGCTCTGCTGCTCATAGCAATCAAAGGCTGAATTTCTAGTCTATCATTCTTCTTGCACCAGTGTATTCCACATTCACGTGCCTCATTCTCATCATGGCAACGCTGGGCCTTTGTACCAGACATTGAGTCGAAGTTCTACTTAAAAAGGAGGGAAGGCAAAGGCAGCAAATTCTGTTGTTTTAAAAAATTTCTCAGAAGCTCCTTCCAGGACTTTCTGTGTACATCTTATCATCCAGGGCTATGTCCAGACTACGCCACGTTGAAAGAGAAAACATTCTCTTTTTAGCAGGGCATATTGCTACCCAATAAAACAAGAGGTCAGTTGGTTTGAAAAAAAAAAGTATAGAGATTGGTTTGATGATTACACACATCAGTCACAAAGATAAGTAGGACTACAAGGATCAATGGCCTTTCACTTACTTGTCTACATTTAAAGGTCTTTCCTCAATCTTTCACTATTCCTTGATTCTCTGATACAGATTTCCCAAGGCAGCCTCAGTTAAAATGATACATTTATCCCTTTATCTCCATAAATTCCTTCATTCATGTTAGCCACAGTGTCCTGACTTCAGTTTGGGAGATATGTCAAGAGCACATAGTAAACCTCACATGAAGTAGTCTCCTTCAAGACGAGTGTTCCCTATCTCATCCAAGGAAATGGTAAATTTGAAGGATGAGGATTAGGAGACTCTTATGGTTGGGATCTAAAAACACCCCACAGCAGGATCCTGCATTGAAGTCTTAGTCCCAGTGTTGGCAGCAATGTTCAGAGGTGGAGGTTTTTGGAAAGTGATTGGGTCATGAATGCTCTCACTTCATCAATGTGTTAATCCTTTGATGTGTTCCTAATCTGATGGAATTATTGGGAAATACTAGAAACTTAGGGGATGGGGCCTAGTTGAAAGGTCACAGGAGCTTGCCTTTAGGGACTATTCCTTGTCCCCAACTTCTTCCTCTATGGCACTCTCTTTCTCTCTCTCTCTACTTCTAATCACCATGTGGTGAGCAGTCTCCTCTGCCACACACTTCTGCTACCATAATGTCATGATTTTCTGCCTTACCACAGGCCTCAAAGCAATGGAACCAGCTGACCATGGACTTAACCCTTTGAAACCACGTTCCAAAATAAACCTTTCCCCATTTAAGTTGACTTCCTTAGATATTTTGTCACTACAACAGCAAGCTAACACAGAGACCTTAAGAGTTCTGCTTGTGAGCTGTTTACTTTCTCACTTCAGAGTATTTTAGTCATAACAAATGCGACATTCAACAATGAACCAGTTTCAAGAGGATGGGAAAATATTGCAAGAAGACCTAGTAACCAACAGCTTCTCTCATCTTCCCCTTGCCCACTCTTTCCCTCTCTTTCCATGACACAATGGCCAAGTTGAGAGTTCCCACACACCCTTCCCTATGTGGTTCCCCACTGACACTTTACATTAGCGTGGCACATTTATTAGAATTACTGAATCAATATTGATATACATTCATTAACTGAAGTTTGTTCAATTTCATCATATGGATGATGCATACTGTCAATATGATTTATCACTATTGATATGAACTTTGATCACCTGGCTGAAGCAATGTTTCTCAGATTTAACACTGACAGGTTTCCATACTATCCATACATTTTGGAAGGCAGCCACTGTGTGCAGCCCACTGCTAAGGGGTAAAAAGTCATGTTCCCCTTTCATTAGGAGGGAGTACCTGAACAGTTCATTAATTCTGCATGAGATTTGTCTCTTCTCATTATTTATTCAATCACATATAATATATATATACTTATTCATACATATATACATAATCAATGTGCATGTGTGGATATTTTATACTTTGCATTATAATCCAATAGTTTTCTTTTTCATTTCAAATTCTTCCAACTTTGGCTATTGGCAACTCTTTACATTAGCTCCTGTGTTCCTTTGTCATGTATCATCATGTAGGCTTATTTCTTGTTTTGTTTTAAATACTTCTTTACTTTATGGTATCACAGTATGCTCCAAGCTTGTGCATTATTTCCTACTTCAGTCTGAGAATAAGCCACTTCTTCAAATATTCTTTTATCTTTATTATCAATTTTAGTTTCCTCAACAATTCTTTATTAAACAAATAAGCATAGTATCACATGCCTGTAATCCTAGTACTTGTTGGGGGCTGAGGCAGGAGGATTGCAAGTTTGAGCCCAGCCTGGGCAACTTAAAAATTTAGCAAGACCCTGTCTTAAAATAAAAAATAAATGTTGGGGGTGTAGCTCAGTACAAAGACCCTGTGTTCAATCCCCAGTACCACAAAAACAAATGCATAAATATGAAGTTCTTTTTTTCTTTCACTCACAGCAAAGAAAAGACACAACAAAATAAGCTTAAAGATGTAGATTGCTAAAGACAGTGAGTAAGGATTTTTGTGTATCCCTTTCTGCACTGGTTCTCAACAGGTGAGTCACACATTCAAGCTATTGGAGGGAAAAGTCCACAAGCAAGAGGATGTCACTACCTGAACTGCCTCAGAGTATTTAGAATGAATCTTCTCCCTTTGGAAGAACTTTCTTACAAGGAAAGGTCTTTGTGTATCACTTTTCAAAGAAAGGACAATTATTCAGCATATCTGTATGCTCCAGAAATGTAGACTCCAGTACCAACAAAGGAAAGGATAAAAGGAGGCTACAAAAAGGCAATGATGAAGGTGAAAATATACACAAGCCCCTCAATTCAGACACCCTTTTAAGAGTTACCTGTGTGTATTAAATGGTCAGTAGATCCTTCAGGAAAGCAGAAATATTGGTGGAATCATCTTGCGTGGAAGAGGACCCAGCACACTGTGTGCTCCTAATGGTGCCAATGAACAGGTGAAAGAAAAGAAAGTGAGATCTGCTACCTGGAGTTTCCTTCTGGTGGTGCTCACAAGCTGTGTCCTCCAGAACTAGGCATCTCTCAGCACCTAAGGTCAATTCTCATTCACTCATCAAGAAGTGTTTATTCATCCCCCCACCCTGATTATAAGTCACACACTGAGCTGGGTGCTAGAGATAAAGAGATGAATTATACTCTGAGATCTCTAATCTGCATATCAGGTGATGCAAAAGGAAGGTGTGAGATCCCAAACATGTCAACTTGCAATTATAATACCACTGCTTTGATAAGTGACAACAGGCAGAAAAGAATCTGTGTATCTTGGTTGCTTTTCTCTCATTGTTGAGACAAAATACCTGATGCCCAAAATGAAGAAAGGAAAGGTATATTTCTTACAGTTTTGGAGGCTTCAGTACATACTCAACTGGTTCCAAGGCAGGGTGGTGTGGCTGAGGGGCAGTTATTCATGGCAGCCCACAAGCAACAAGAGTGAACAGGGCAAACAGAGAAGAGGAAAACATGCCTTCTTCCCTCCCTGGCTCCACCCCTAGGTGGGTGCAGTACTTACACTGCTAATCCCAGCACTAGACAAAGAACCAATTACAATGCTAGATTCAGCAGCCTCCATGACTGCATGAGGCTTGGGGCGACACCTAGACACAACCATAACACTATGTAATGGCCAAGGATAGGAGGCAAAAGAAGTACACAGAAGAGGAAGCATTAAGCAGGGTAACAATCAGTACCCCAGCTGCTTACACATTACTGCACTCAGACACTCTCCATATTATGTATGATTAATTATCATATTCTTCTTCTTTACTCAACTATTTTTTCCCCTTGGCTACTGTTACAGTCACTTTTTTCACTTGTTCACTGTGTAAGTCAGGGCTTCGCCAGGGAAATTGAGACAGTAGATTGTACATGCACAATCACATATACATACAGAGAGAGAGAGAGAGAGAGAGAGAGAGAGAGAGAGAGAGAGAGAGAGTTGATTGATTTATATAAATATAGAGGAGGCCTGGCTAAGCAAATCTGAATTTTATAGAGTAGGCTGTCAGGAAGGTCCAGCTAGAAATTCTTCTTCAGGAGCCAATATTGCAGTCTACAAGTGGAATTTCTTCTTCTTCAAGGAAACCTTGATTCTGTTCTTAAGGGTTTTCAAATGTTAGGATCAGGTCCACCCATACTATCCCAAATAGTATTCTCTTATGTAAAGTCATCTAGTTGTGGATATAAATCACATCTACAATATATATTCACAGCAACACTCAGAGGAATGTTGGATTGAATAACTAGGGGTTATTTCACAGCCAAGTAGACACATACAACTGACCATCACCTTCTCCCATCTCTTTCCTGTATCTTCCCTGAAGGTGGATGAGATTACAGTGCGAGGAGTTTCTCTGGGAGTTGTTCAGTGTGGTGGCCCCACTCTCCGTCTCTAGCTAACAACTGCTATTATGCAAAGCCTTTATTAGGCTCAACCCTCTCTAATTTTGAATGTGGTATGCTTGTGTATAGACTGAAGATCCTGGCTAAACAAGCAAGACTACTGCAGTATACACTAAAGGATGCCATGTAATCATCTAGAAATAGGGTAAACACAAAGCTCATTAGTTTGGAAATTAGTGAATGATGAAAATAAAGGCATTTGGGCCCCAAAAGACCAATAAAGAACTTCCATTCCTAACTCTTCCTTTCTTTTCCTTTATTTAAGTATTCAGGATAGAAACTAGTGTCCAGGCCCTGAAATCAACTAGAAATCTAGGTCACATAACTTGGGGCAATTTCATAACCACTGTGAATCTCAGTTTCTTCAGAAGCATTAGCTTCAGGAGCTAGTATTGGGGAACTAGCAGCACGGGGAACTAACAAACCTTACTTCAGAAAGTCGTTATCAGAATAAGATGAGAACATTTCTATGAAAGTACTTAGCACAATGGCAAGCATGCTACGATGTTTGGAGTTTGTTTGTTGTTTTAAGTTGACTGTTGTTATCTCTAAATACCTATTATACACTCAGGAGACACTGAGTTTAATAACATCTGACCTCTGACTTTGAGGACCATAAAATCCAATGAGAATTTGGCAATAGAATTTTAATTTGATGTGAAAATTTAATAAGAGAGAGTAAGGCAGAAAGTACTCCAGGCCAGACATCAAAAGTCTTCTTAGTGAAATCTCACATGAGCTATTCTTCAAAGGACAAACAATACCTTCCAGAGAACAAAAGCATGGAAGGGCATGGCAAGCATAAGGAATAACATGTGCCAAGAGCGGAGACATGGATGGGCACAATATGCCTGAACAACACAAGAAGCGCCAAGTGAGTGCAGCACAGGAGTGTGTGGTGGCCAAGAGGAGAGGCAGAGGAAGGGCAGGGAGGCTTAAGCATGGGAGGACAGCAGAAATGAGCATCTTCTAGAAGCTGATGGCAGACAAGGGAGTTTGGCCGTTATGCTGGAGGCTGTAAGAGGCAGAATTCCAACCCTGCTCTTGACCATGGAGCAATCATACTGTAAACTGATAACACAGCATTTCAATTTACTTGTCTACAAGCCAGACATAGCAAATACGCACACCCCTGTGGAAATACTCCTTGCCAGGATCATCAATAATCAGGGTAGAGTAGGAACAGGGGGATTACACACACCAAAAACAAGTCAACCATGGCATCCAACCCAGCCCATCCCTTTACATCATCACAGGGCTGGACATGCAGGGGACTGGGAAGGGAAGAAAACATTCTTAGCTGAAACAAGAAAACTGTATCCACAAACATCTCTCCCTCCTCTCCCCTCTGCACATGGCAGTTCTGAAACATTTCCCTCCTCCTTTCAGCACTTGCTTCTCTTGGCTTCTGGGACACCTCATTCTCCTGGTTGTCTTCATGCCTCTTTGGATGATCCTTTTCTAAACATTGGAGCCCCATGTTTCAGTCTTTGGATCTCTTCACTACCTTCACGCACTCCTTAGGTGATTTCATCCAAACTTACTACTTTAAATACAATCTATGTGCTAACATTTCCCAAATTTATATCTCCAGTGTAGTTCTCCCTCGGATTCCAGACTATCCAAACGTCTTCTCAGTATTTCTACTCAAGATGGCAGGCATCTCAAATGTAAGATCGACAAAACCAAATTTTTGGCTTTCTAATCCAAACCTATTTAGTAAACGTAAATCATATGAATTATTTTAAAACATAAATCACCTCATTCCTCTCCTCAAGCCTGTCCAGTAGCTTTCCATTTCATTTACTGTAAAAGCTGAAGTCCTTACAGTCTCCTGTCAAGTCAGAACTAATTCCCTCCCTTTACCTTCCTGAAACTGATTTCCTGCTTCTTTCTACTTCATTTTTTCCCTTCCACCTACATAAGCTTCCTTACCTATCCTCAATTATATCAAGCACCCATTACCCTCAGGGCCTTTGCACTTGCTGTGCCCTCTGCTAAGGAGGTGCTTTCCCCAAATGAACTCAACTCAGAGTTCCACTGAGGTCTTCCCTCACACACTTATTTTAAAATATTCACATCAACACTATTAATACTCTGTTGAGAACACTTTAAATCACCATGTAATGTGTTATATGTTTCACTTTTTAATTTGCTCCTTTTTGGTTTTGCCTACCATTAGTAAAATATAACAAGACACAATGACTTTTAATTTTGTTTTGCTCTCCTGTGATGCCTAGCACATCAAACAAAACCTGGCACATAATGCTCAGTAAATATTTTTTAATGAACTAGTTGACCTAGAGGGAAAAGTCCTAGACTAACTTAGAGTTTGAAGATCTAGGTTTCAGTCTAGTCTCTATGACTTATTTTCTTCATAATAATGAGCAAGTTATCCTTCCTCTTTGGCTTTGACTTTCTCACCTAAAGAGGGGATAGTAATATCTGTTTCACATGTATATAGCAGAGCAATTAGGATTACGTATGAAAATGTAACATAGGAAGCACCCAACAAATGATTATATACTCATTTAACTTGTTTAATTTCATGGGGAAATCAAAGGGTCTGTAATAGAATGAAGGTTTCATCCACTGTTAGCAGCTTTTAGACAAAATATGAATTATAAAAACTAAGTTTAGAAATACACACACTAAAACATTATCATTCCAATACTCTGCATTAAATCCTCAAACTTAAGTAGAAAGTAAAGGTCCAGATATATTTTTCATTATATTGACAGACTAAAATAACAAGTTGCATTTCATGTCAAATATTCATCTATAAAATTATTTCACACATTTGTTAAGTATCTATATGATGGTTAATCTTTATTATCAGCTTAATTGGATTGAGAAATGCCCAGGAAATTAGAAAATCACATTTCTTTGTGTTTCTGTGGGTATTTCCAGAGACAATTAGAATGGCTTCATCAGTGGATTTGTGGATTTGTCTATTAATGAGATCATAATGTGATCACATTATCTGAAAGTAATGGAAACAGAAGGAAGGCCCTGATTGGAGGTAACAGACCAGGGTAGTGTTACACTGGGGTCTATATCTGGCCCATGGCCCCTTTCTCAGGTGTGTTCTTGATTTGCTTTGGACATCTTTAATTTCCTGGACATCATATTATAAGGAAATTTCCTCTGTCACAACCTTTTGCAATGATTTTTCTGTCTTAAAGCAATGCAGACAGCTTACCACGAACTAAACCTCTGAAATCATGAGCCAAAATACTGTGAGCCTTCTTTAAATTGCTTTTCTTAGGTATATTTTCACAGGGACATGAAGCTGACCAACATAACCTACTATGTGTCAGATACTGTTTTAGACCCCAACCTTCATACCACTCCCTAGATGCCCCTAACCCAAACCAATGCCCTGCTATTCACTGTGCAGAGCTCCAGGTTGAGGGGACCAGGCTTCTATTTCAGGGAAGCCCTGGGTTGTGGTCCCTGGAGATCGCCTTACTAATTCAAAATA